>JABSTQ010006618.1:0-39884 GCA_013358835.2 Ixodes persulcatus
AAGTAGCCTTTGCTTATTGACATACACACGAAAAAACTCACCAGAGAATTAGAATGATTATTTTCAATCGGAATGCAATACACCTTTATTTGCCGGGCTAGACTGACGAGGCAAGGCTTCGCGGGCCTCTAGAATGCCTTCGCGGACGCCAAAGGGTCCGCGGACCCCTGTTTGAGAACCACTGATGTATCACATAACCGTAGAGCATGAGCATGCGAGAATACTCGCTCAAGACTGAAATTGTTAATGGATCGGAAATCAAGCGGCAATTTATTCAGCCAAGAAAATCGACGCCCATCGCCATGCCCTTTCAGAGCAATGAATCAGGGGTGACTAAATGCATGTGTCAGTTATCAAATGGCCCATTACCTCTACATATTCAATGCCTGCTAAGCTAGCCATCCAATTGGCAAACATTTAATCTGTAGCCTATAAACTTTTGTGTGAGGGGAACGTCGTAAGCAGAGATCACCTTGCTTGCAGAATTGCGAATGTGTCTGATGTCCACAATCCAGCACTGATGCCGATCTTTAAGGTGCCCTAAGGAGGTTTCTAAGATCGCGTAAATATGGCGATAACTCAATCTGCGGCTCTAAACATCCTAGAAATCTGTAAATCATAACAATGCACGACAGATTCCCCTATTAAAAAAAGCAATCAAAGATCGAACACACCGAGCTCATGACCGGCGATGGGAGGAGTATTTTTCTGACAGACAGGACTACATGTTACCAATAAAAACGCGACATTCTCTTGAGATTGTAGACGCTGTTATTACAAAATGTGCGTGCTTTTGAAGATAATAAAAGCAAAGAAGCGGAGAGGGATCATATTACTGCTATAATCGCGTCAAAAACAGTGCACTATACTGTATGATAGTTTTTGCTTTTGTCTTCCACGGGAGTGATATGTTTTGTCGACAGCTCTCGAGCGCGCGCTCGCTGAATTGAATCGTATCCCGGGCTGTATGGGCAACGAGCCGCGCGCATTCGAGATATCACGCCGCGGTTCCATCGTTCAAAGGCGTTAGGATGTTTCGCTTGCTATTGGCTGACAGTGGTCCTGCTTTCGGAACATGGTCCTCCCATCACCGGGGATAAAGTCGGTGTATTTCGACTTTTGACTGCTTTTTAATAAGGAAATTGGCAGTGTATCGTAATGATTTAGGAATTTCTAGGTTGCTTAGAGCCAGCAGTGTGAGTTATCGCCATTTTAAGACGATCTCAAAAATCTCCTCAGGGCACCTTCAAGTAGACTTGTACTGTACACAATACAAGTAATAAAATTACTTTCAATCACTTGTCTTTTTAGAGCGCAACTATTACGCGCCCGTTTCCGGCTTGAGCGGCGTCGGCGTCGGTGCCGCCGTCGGCGTAACCGTGAGGTCACGTGAGCCCCATGATGTCACGTGACTGGTGACGTCACCGGGGTCACGTTACCTCACGGGGGTCACGTGACCTCACGGGGTCACGTGACCGACAGCGACGGCGACGCCGCTCAGAGGCAGGAGTAACAGGCAGGATGATGAGGTGGGGAGGAGGGGTATACCCTCTCCTCAGTACTTTTCACTCCTCCTTCTCAAGAGCTCCGCTCTCATTCCGCGGTACAGAGAGTTGTAAACGGCTTTCATTTTTTTCAAAGTAATTTTTGCGTATCTTTAATAGTCTTTGGTATGTAGTAGGTGCAAGAGTAATCTGATTACGTAACAGGAAGCGAGAGCGAGACTGGCTCGACAAGGTCGCGGGCAGCTGCTTATCTATAGTCGGTTGCAACCTAAGAACGAATGGCGAGGGTAAGACGGGCCGGGGAGGAGGAAGCAGACGGAACAATAAAGAGAGAAGGATGTTTCCCCCTCTCTTCTTAAGCGTTCCGTCTGCTTCCTCCTCCCCGGCCCGTCTTACCCTCGCCCTTCGTTCTTAGGTTGCAACCGACTATAGTTTGCGTCGGCATCACGAAACGTAGGCCGAGAAGGTTCGAGAATCGAGCGTTCGTGGTGCTAATGAACAAGCATTTACGAAAAGAAGAAACTAGTGCGAATTGATTAAAGTTTACCCCGAGTAAAAATAAACGCGAATCTTCTAAAATACCATGAGCGAGCGCTGCTTGCTCGGCCCTGCGCGCGGCAACATTTAATAAAGAACAAGCCGTATGTAATAATAGTGGTTTAATAACCTTCTGTGAGAGATCAAAAACAATTCCGTTTCTCCTTGCATGCGCGAAAGGCGCTTCCGATATCTACAAATAAAGTGCTAGGCAATACTGAAGGTATTCCCGATACAAAGCGAGCGCGTAGGCGACGTCCGGCCGATACAGAGAAGATCCATACGCGATACCTGGCCGACAGTCCGACCTGGGCAGTATTCGCATGATATCCCGCCGATACTAGACCGGTGGCGAAACGGCGGTACACTAATACCGGTCGGATGTCGGGACGTAGTGCAAAACCACACATCTGGCCGTTATTGGAGCCGGTTTTCGGCCGACATCGCCACGACACTTGCCAAGTAACGCCTTTCCGCTTGAGGACTCGTTTGCGTAATTTATTTGTACAATCATTTCATTGAGTCTCGGGCCACTGCCTACACCCTAACTATAATGTCGACTGTCGTAATTGCACCTTTAGGAGAAAGTGTACTGTGGTATTACACTTTTATAAAAAGGGGTACTGCAGAATCATACTTTTTAGTAAAGGTGTTAGAAAGATCACACCTTTTGTTTATTTTTATTAAGTTTACACCTTTTTTCTAAGGTGTACCGCTACACCTATGAAGGCGTTAGTTATGGGACAGGCTAATTTCACCTATAAAAGTGTGAAAATGTTTAGTGAGTGGAGGGAAAAAAGATAAAATGAAATTTATTCACAACAAAAAAGAAATTTAGCGTCCCTGCCGAACACGCGCGCTCGTGCTGTGCCAGCACTATTCAAGTCCACATGCTCGCACTTGTGGCATCGGCTGCGTCTGGACTTAAAAGGGTGCGGAAGCGAAATTTTAGAGCGCCTATTTGTTTGTGTCGACCTGGTCTCTTTTACGACAGCAGCTCACAAACACGGGTCTTTCGTCCGTAAACACAAGGTAAGCAATTTTAGAACGAAAAAAAATGATTTCCTAATATTACGTGGTAGTTGAAAAGTCGAGCTTCGTTAAAATATCTGATGTCATGGACTCAGCAGTAGCAGCACCACGGCGCGGCGTGTCCGATGGAGGCGCGCGGGACCGAGCGCCGCTTGGCACACCTTTCAGTTCCAGTACGTCATACCTCGGGTACTCCCACATGGCGGGATTGTAACGCGTTGACGATAAAGCTGGGGCCACCAAGTGACGAAAATCGTAATTACGGTCTCCTTGGCCGTATATCGACCTTCCCTTTTTCATACGGTCAGAAAAAAACTCTACAACTATGCCGATACGTAAAAAAGGAAGAACAGATAAATCAAAATGATAGACCCATCTCGTTGTTATGCCCGTTCGCAAAAGCCTAGGGCTTCATACTGTTGGAACATATTGCAGCTTTTTAAACATAGGTTTATCCCTCACAATATAGCCTTGTGCGAGGAAGATCGGTGGAAACGAGCGTAGTGTCTTTTGTAATTGTGTTTCGCTTACCGTGTGTCAGCGCTGACAGATTAACACTGTATATTTCGATCTGTCTTAGGCATTTGATTTAGTCGATCATTCATTGCTTCTACAAAAACTGATATCGTACGGCATGAGTACTCTACTTTGAACCTTGACGTAAAAATATTTGTTCAATATGCACAATTTTGTACGTGTCGTTGGACATCTCTCCCAACATTTAGTTACCCTCTCTGGTACTCGTCAAGGGTCCATTCTCGGACCAATTATTTTTAGTGTTTTCGTAAATTACGTAATATGATCTGTTAGGCACTCAGAGATCCAGCAATACGCCGATAATATGAAGCTATTAGGGCAGATGTTATCTGTGGATTACTGTGTGAAACTTATGGATCATATCAAATCAGTACGTGATTTATGTAGTCTCATCTTGTTAACGCTTAATTCTAGTAAAACTGTAGTGATGTATTTCTCCAGGAAGCTAGGGCCTCTAATTTATATTATCAACTTGGCAATGCCCCGATACGAAAGTCGAGTGCACCCGTGAAGTTGGAGTTCCTATAGATTCTCCTCAGTCGTTCAGTACACATTTCCTTAGCATTGTCGATGTCTTTTTCCGTACGTTGAGTATCATTTTTGTACTTACGCGTAAATATTTCATGCCAGCCTGCATAATGCGGTTAAACCTTTATTCAGATAAGGCGAAGCTCGACATTTTCCATTTTTTATGAAGTTTTATTGTGCACACGCAGCAAGCGATAATTGAAAATGTCCAGAAGTTTATGTCGGTCACACAATTTGCTTTGTACTAAAATACTCTTAGAACGTTGTGGTTGTACTACCTAGAGTGCTTGTCGACGCGACGGAGCCCTTACATTTTTGTTTAAATCCCTTCACCGAGTAAACGATTGCCCTGATCTAACTTTAGCGAAAAATATTCATGTTCCAAGACAACTTTTGCGAATTTCTTTTGCATTTAATGTCAAGCATATCTTCCAAACTTGCCCCATTACACGCATTCAAAACTTGTATATTACCTCCAATGTTCCATGTATTGACGTTTTGAACCCATCTTTTATCGTGTTCAACGTTTTGAACCCATCTTTTATCGTGTTCAAGTTTTACCTTAATAACCTCTAGAATGTACTGTTTTCCTTATTTTATGTGTATATCGTGAATCATTACAAAAGCGAAATCTGGTCACGAGCATGACAAATAAACAAATGACTGAAATGAATAAATAAAGGAGTATAAGAGGAATCCTACATAAATACTGAAAGCCTGTTTATTGTCGCCTTGGTTTTCTTTTTTCAAAACGATGAATGATTTGGCTGTATTCGAGCTATGGAAATATTGTATATTCCAAAGTTTATAGACATTAGGAACTTTCTTTGGCATATTAAAGTTTTGCCGAGGTGTATATATAAATATTAAATTCCGTTATGCCCCTTGAAGGCCTCAATTCCCAACGTCAGTACTTATCGAATAAAACAATATTATGTCACCAAGCCTTCATTGCAAAGTATATTTTTAACTGCCGACGGTGCAAAATATTTTACAATTCTCAAAGACAGATAATATTATCAACTAGCAAATAATATATTTGCGCGTGGTAAATAAGCAAAAAGGTTAAAATATATGTTACATGTTCATACCATTCTCTGGTACACGAATTGTCCATGCCTCGTAATTTACTGTGAGGGTCCACACGAGTAGTGTAAAGTATGCTCTGGCTCCCATGATGTCGTTTTTATCAGGTCTGTAAAATATGCAAAGCAAGCGTGAATAAGAAAACAAAAAAAAAATAGTTCTTATTTGCGGTGTCACTTGAGTTGTTTTTGAGTTTTTATTTACATGGTACCTAAGATATCGTACGAAAGGTATAAATATATATTCATGCAAATTGACTTATTCTTAAATATACGAGAAAACAATTCCCACAAAAAAGCATCCGGGGCCAGTTCTCTACAAGATTTAGCCGTCAAAGCTTCAACAGCCGCATCGCGTAATTTTGAGTTTTTAAGGTATCATTGACGAACGTAAGTAACCTAATTCAATCGGAAGTCCAGTAACACGGCTTTGTAAACTGGAAGCTGAGCGTATCTTTATCGAAAGCTCCTTTCTCTGTCGTTAAAGGGATGATTACATGATTTTTCACCTTAGCTTTCCTCCTTAGCTAGAAAGCGAAATCAGAAATCACGTGGTTGTAGTGTAGCATTTTACTGTTACCGGAAGTTCTCCCAGTCGTCCGAGGATCGGCGAGGTTAGTCGTCCGTGCATTTGCGTCTGCTGCAATCGTCGATAAATGCTGAGCTACAGCGACATCCCTCCCAGCCTTCGTGCCAAAGTGGTCGGCCTTCCACAACTGGACAGTTTGAATAATATTGGTTTTGGCCAGACGGTGTTGCCAACACCGTCTGGCGAAAAACCAACACCGTCTGGCCAATAATATTGGCCAGACGGTGTTTGGTTTAGAATGCGATGTCTCCGAGCTTACAACGTGCGTTTTAAGCTTGGTGGAAGCTTGTCTTTCGCAAGTGAGGATAAGTGCCGTCACGGCATTTATTGGCCACGAACGCGAATCCAAATATTCGTCTCCTGTGCGTGAGCTCGGTTCGGCTGAGGCGCTTCGGTATTGCGGATATATCACAGTAAAAATTCGGACAGCTTTCGAAGAACAGGAGATAAGATCTAGTCGGGGCTATATTTTCAACATTTGGTACCGAATAGCAGGCTTTTGACTTTCTACCTTCGTGCACTAGATTTTTAATACTCTAAACAAATAGTGTTTAGTAAAATTCCGATAAAAAAAGTTTAATTCCTGCCCAGAATTAATTCTATCATCTCTTCGAGGTTTTCTTATATGGCACTGAACTAGAGACCGCGCCGACGGCGATACTTTATTAAAGTTATTTGATGCAATATTCTCGTAATAATAATAAAAACACAATACCCACACTCTCGACATTTAATGTTCGGAACGACAGTAAGCCAAGAAATATTTATATAAATGATAATATGAATACTTTCGAAGACACTAATTTCATAATGTATGCAGACGACACTAATCTGTTCTTCACTGACGCGGATGCGGATAACTTAATAACCAGAGGAAAGGTCATGCTCTCCAAATTTGCAATGTGGTCAAATTCAAGTGGGCTTAATAATTATAAAACAAAGACAAAAGCAATATTATTTACATCAATCAATAAACATGTGGCCCTAAACAAAACTCTCCAGTTTAGTTCTGTGCCAATTGAACTAGGAAAAAATTATAAAACATTGGGTGTTATATTTTCAAAAAGCTTTGGCTTGCGGTTTGGCCTTTTGGCGGTATGGCAGCACGAAGTGGCTCCCGTTGTGAACTGATCTGTACCCCGTATTTGCTGTCGTTTGTGGCCAATGAAGTCTCATGCCGAATCAGTGTTTAATTGTGCAGCAAATGCAATGCGAGCCGCCCTGGCTGCCCGCTTCATACAGCCTATCCAGAACATTCTTTAGTGGCGCCCTCTCGAGCCGTCGACAAGGAGTGCGGCAGCCGTGAGCGCTCGCTGAGCTCACTACCCCTCCTCTTGCTCACGGCCGCTCAAGCGACCAAAGGCGTCATGAGGAAGTTTATTTCTTGCTTGTTTTTGTTATTTTAATTTGCCTATAACTTTTAAAATAAAGCGAAATTCGAGAAAAGTTTCATTAAGTTACTACGTTCAGTGCGCTCAGGTTCGGTGCAAATTAAAAAAACAGTACAAAAGTCCTTGCAGGGCCCCTTCAAGGACTCTGGCCACCCGCCTATACACCGGTGAGAACTTAAAACTTAGACGGGTCACAAGCCCATTCTCCTTTTTTTTTATCTAGACAGCGTGTTCCCTTAGGTCATATTTTGCGACTATACTTCGTTTCAGCTTAGGTCCGAGCGCGGCTGATGTTATGAGGCGAAGGGCCAATCAAACAGCGAAAGAGGCACAACGTCATGGCGTGCTCTCTGCAGTTGATAGGACCAGCCGGTATTCGCCGTCTCTCCGTGCGTGCTTCTCCGCCGGTTAGTCATATCAAGTGCAGAGAGCACGCCATGACGTTGCGCTTTTTGCGCAGTTTGATTGGCCTTTCGGCTCATAACTGCGGCCACGCTCGGACGTAAGGTGAAACGAAGTATAGCTGTCCATGCCATGTCTCCGAATCGCAGACTGCAGCTGGAGGAATGTGGTCACTAGCTATAGTGTGCCAGCTCGTGCTTGGTAAGAACTCAGCTCGTGCTTAGTAAAAATGTATCTTTCGGCGAACACACGAATACGAGCTTGTGACCAATCAGAGTGTTGATTGAACTCGTCGAAATCAAGATAATGTGCCATGCTATGAGTATTGCAGAACCAGACGAGTAAGTTTCTCAGACCATCGCATCATCATGCCAATAACACCTGAAATTCGCCATGGCCACTGACCTGAATATTGGGCGCCTGTAGACTTTCTGTGCAAATAAAGGTAGGTCACCTCACGAGACACGTAACTTCCCCATTCGCAGGCAATACAAGAATTACAAAATGGTTACTGATGTATTTGTTTCAGATTTTAGCACACCGACACAAAAATGGATTCTTCAGATTGGTTCTAGTAACATTCTGAATTTCTTAAGGTCAAATTTTAGTAAACATTGGTAAATTGTTTTTTTGTTTTTCACCGTTTTTATTATGAACAGTCTGAGCTTCTTTTAGTCTTAACCACGAGTACATTGTTCGAGCGACAGAAGTGCTTTCGGCGGAAAGACTAGGACGCGGCTTATTCTTTTCTTTGAGCGCTCTAATTTTCTCCGAACGTCCCCTGAAATCCTAATTGCGGTCAGTGTGATATGTGTGGATCAGTTATTTGTTGCTTCTCTTTATAAAAACCAACATCTCTTAATATGGTGGGTGTTTGTGAGGAAGTGAAATCTATCAAAATAGATTTTATTATGCTCACTGAATTAAAATATATAGATACACATTTTATAATTTTTTTTATGTTAAAAACTGTTTATTCCGTGATTCTGGCAAAGCTTGACAAGTTTTTACGTCTGACCTATTTGAGTTCTTTAATTTCCTTGACATCACCAGAAACCTCAGACTTATTTATTATTGTACCGATATTCGACAGTATATGTAAAAATCTAAATTAATAACATACAATTCAATGAACGGATGTTTCCACAATCTATGAAAATCGAAATTAATTTTTTCAAATACTATTTTTTGTTTCTTTTATATTTTACTTGCCATCAAGGTATGATAAAAGACTATTAAAATATAAATATAAAATAAAGTATATTGCTTGTATTGTGGCAATGTTAGGTTGAATCTCGCCAGTTTTGCATTGCGACTCTCCTCGCATGGGTGCTGTTCTGGCCAATATTGTGGCATGGATATGGAAAATTACCTAACATTAAGACAAAACTTGAGCTTAAAAATAATTGAAATTGTGCGTGACGCAGCGAAGGTATTTTACTGCGAGACAAAGCTTTTCGTGTTACAACGCACATCTCACAAAATTCAAGCTTTATTTCCATTCAGATAAACAAAATACTATTTTTTTATATTTATATTGTACCCGTGCTGCTGAGCCGCGTGCCGGGAACCACGAAAGACGAAGACGATACGCGTGATGATTGCACACGACACACTTCTAATCTGGTCTAATTTGGCTATTGACGTCCTTTTGTAAATTAAAAACGTAACATTTGGTATCAGAAGTGGGATTTCTGGCATGGCGTCTCATGCTGCCCGGAAAGCCTCCTCTTGGGAAGAACATCCTCTGTGACGTGGTCAGCGCCAGCATCTCATGGAGCTAAGGGATGGCGGCTGGATTGCCTGACGCCGCAAAACTTCATGCCGGAATCCCCACGGACAAGTTCCCACTTTGCAATGTTTTCCTCGACTATTTTCTAGGCTCGAAGTAAAGATCCGTCGTTGGCTAATGGCCACATCGGCATTCCAAAGCTTTATGTCATCAAGGCGGGTAAGTGCTCGCTGGTTTTGAGAGCGTTTCAAACTGTCGACGGGGACATTCAGCGGATGGGGCCATGAACGGCAATCTTCACAAAACGTTCCAGCTTCTCCTGGGTTTTCTTTCTTACCGGCACGTTTCATTTTCGGTGTTATCAGAATGCGCAAATGTGCCGTGAACTTTTGCACCGGTATGATATCTGCCAGCATCCGAGTTTTACCCACACATGTCACCAGGGCAGACGAAAGGAGAAGCCCGGCGTCCAGCTGACAAGACACCGCACATCAACTTCAAAAAGCGCGAATGGGCTGGATATTGGTGTTGCGAAGGAACTGTGACGTTGGTGTGTGATTCGTGAGCGTGCAAACGAGCACCGACCACGAGGGCTGCAATGAAACGTGGTGAGGTTGTTTAGCAGAGTGGACCATCCAGTAAGAAAGATTCATAAAAAAAAACTCAGAGGGGAAATAGGGTAGCGGTGCTGCTGAGGCGCTTGCCGGGAACCACGGAAGACGAAGACGATGCGCGTGATGATTGCACGTGACACACTTCTAATCTTGTCTAATTTGGTTGTGGACGTCCTTTTGGAAATTAAAAACGTAACGACATGTTATGTTAAATTATTATCGCACCTCACTACTAAAGAAAATGAAGTGAAGGAAAACTGGAATTTTCGGGACAATTAGTTCCAAATGGTCTAGGTCTTCGAAACATTTGCTCATTCAAATGCATAGAGGGTTATTTCCTTCTTCCTGCCGTTCTTCTGTCGTCACCGCAGTCTCGGGTAATTCTAGAATTATCATGGAGGGTGTTTTTTGGGGGGCTTTAGAGATGTGTTTAAAAAGGCTATGACAGCTACACTAGTACGGTTTGTGTGGATGAATTATACTCCAAGTGCGACACAATGAAATGTGTTAATTGCCCTAATAGGTCGGCTGCTTACATGACGTAGATCACTAAAGTTTCTATTTATTAAGCTAATGGTTTCAATTAGTACCCTTATATTATAAACTTTCTGAACGTTAGAAAAATCTACTAAATTCGTTAATTTTTAGAAAAATGTGGAGCACGTGCGAAGCATGGTAACGCGCTAAATTTACCAGTCGAGCAACATACGTATGGCTACCGGGGCGATAACGCACCCGCGCGGTTTTTCCGTCACTTATTTTCCTTGTTTTCTTGTGTTTTGTAGCGTAAGCTACAGTGGCCAAGGTTGAGCAGTTTCTCGTGGCTCCTGGAGAGCCGTGGTGCGCATGCGCGAAGAGCAGTGACGAAACGGGCAGGACTGGTATGGCGCCTATAGACGATTGCAAGCAGGGCATTCTGGCCGCCGCCATTTCTTTGCTCGTGCGGTCAAGTGCGTGCGTTTACAAGCTTGCCAATGCTACGTTCACGCGCACGCTGCACATGCTTGCACGCATGGGGCACCAGTGACGCGCCATGCTTGCAATTGTCTATACATCGTCTCACCTTAGCATGGACTATTGTTAGTCGCGCGTGCTAAAAGCGCGAGCTATTTGCTTTGAATGAAGCCTCGGCGGCCGCACGAGCGCTCGTGCAGCAAGTGCTACAGTCAAGGCAGTGGAGGCTACCCGCTCGCGCTTGTACAGCCTTCGCAGTTAGTCCGTGCTAAGGTGAGACGAAGTATAGCTCAGTCCCCGATAGACGCGCCGCGCGCATGCACCCGCTCGAGATCATGGCTCGCGCTGTCCGGTTGTTCTGGGCGGCAGCTTGGTTGCTTGATACATAACAACACGGCGCACAGCTGGCGCAAAAAAGTCAAATTTGGGGGTTTTACGTGCCAGACCAACGACGGGCATCTGGCACGCCCCAGCGGAGGACTGAGGATTAATTTGGACCACCTGGGGATCTTTAAACGCGCAACCGAAAGCTCGGTTACACGGCGCCTCCTCCGCAATAAGAAGAGCGGAGAAGCTTAACTCATCGGATCCCGAAGTAGTCACATAATGCGTATACCGCGTGTGTGTGTGTCATTGAAGCAGCAGTAAGCATGATAATCAAGCTCATCCTAGACAACCAGGAAAGCTAAGAATAACCAGCTGAACCTAAGCTCACGCTACGTATATCCTGGCATAGCCGAGCTAAGCCACTGCAATCTTTTTTTTTACCATTAGCTTTGTGCCTGCTGCAGGACTGGTAACTTTAGCGCACTACCGCGCTTCCCATGCGCTCATTATATTAAAAAAAAAAACATTTACTGCTTTGCAATGAGAATCAGCAAGTTTATAATTGGAAAAATATATGTTTCAATTAGAGCATACGGTACAAATCATCATGCCTTACCAACACGAACAAGCTTCTATATTCAGCCACAGGTTTATTTTCACAAATTAAAAAACAAATTATTAAATAAATGTTTTTTTATATATTTTACTTATCGTTATGATATTATGTACCCACCGACAGTATAACTTAGCTGCACAGACCGCATAGTAGTATAGCTTTTACGAATTTTCTTAAAACAAATCCGTAAAGACTAAAAAAATGCCATTTACAGGGGATTTAATTTTGTACCTGTATTGTAACACGTTTTTGAAAAAGATAAAAAAATTGGAGACGACGTATGAAGAAGGGGACAAACACAAAACGTCTCAATTTAGACGTTTTGTGTTTCTTCCCTTCTTCGTCCGTCGTCTCCGTCATTTTTTTCTTTTAAAAAACAATGTGTAACATAAACCAGGTAGCCTGTTTGCTTACTGTTTCTGCATTGTATTGTAGAATTATTATGAAATATAAGGGCTATGTTTCAGCTTTCTGGTGATATCAAGGTCATTGAAATATTGTAAATAGGGCACAGAAAGAACATGCTATATTTTGTCAACAATTATCAGACAGAGGGTTTCAGATTAATTTAAAATTTAATTTATAACAATTGTTTTAATTGAGAAAGCACAATTTAATATATTTCGAGAATGGGACAGCATAGTCCTAGTGCAGTAGTGTGAGAACTGACAAAATATCGAGCGGTGAAGTATGCGTTCCCCGACAGAAAAGAAACGTCGGTTTTCGTCTCGGCCGCTTCAATTATCAATAACATTGAAAACGAATACTTGGGCAAGCTTGTCGCTTAGTGTTGTGCCTCTTACTAAGTGTGGCTGTCTTCCGACGCTTAATATCAAAAAGAACTATGAACCAACTAGCCCATTTGTCACTGCTGTTGAGCCCAAATCCGTGCTCGAGTTACGTTGAAAACAACCAGTATTTTTTTTTTTTAGGAACAGAAAAATGTATATTTCTTTAAATTATGGGATGCTACGCCTTTGTAAAATACTCTCATAGGGGTGGGTTCTTTTGACAACGATATATTCGATCACTCAACTATAAGAATTTTCAAACTGTAGCTCTTATGTCTTTAAAATTTCTGGGTCAACCAAAAAATCTCCACCACCAGAGGGCTAAGACAAGATGCCGGATGTGATCGTCGAAAAGCAAGCTCGCGCTATTGTTATTTTTATACATTACATTTAGTAGAAACAGCGGTACCAGTATATTACTGTAGTCATGTGAAATATTTGTCGTGCATTAGACCGATCTCACCAGCCAGTTTGACTAAGCCACCACTGCCGCAATGCATCGAGGGAACTTCAGTCTTTCTGCACGTGCGACATCCTCGCTGGAGCTCTGCGCGAGTGGAGCACGAGACAGCACGAGCCTTCTCGTGCATTGCCATTTACCTCCTGTGAACTAAAGTTATGGCGGCGCCACGCATGCGCCAAATGCTTGGTGAGATCGGTCTATTCAACGGAGTTAAGGCCGGTTCACACACTTGCAACGATTACGTTCGCATGCAACCGAAACGACCGTAACGACAAAAACACCGCAACAACCGTGGCTCATGAATTGCTTCGCGAAGCTACCCCTTGCATCACATGCCATGCTTTGTTCGGCGAACGCTTGTCCCGGTGACTTTGTCGTTACGGTCGTTTCGGTTGCATGCGAACGCAACCAACGCAGATGTGTGAACCAGCCTTTACCGTGCAAGAATAAGCAATATACGTAGTTTTCTTTGGTAGAACAATTTTATTCTTTTTAATCTGGGAAAAACAGAGAACGACAAAATATGCACGTTCACTAGAAATGATTATGTGCGCGCAGAAAGGTGAAACGTGTAATTAGGTTTCAAACTTCGTATCCACGCAATTAAGGGGCAAGTATTGAGTATTCAGATTGGAATACATGAGCAAAAAATAGCACGTTCATCTGACATTTACAAGTTTGCAGGATTCGGAAATTGTTACTGATTTTATTTTGAAAATAAAAGTAAGAAAGGGTGCAGCGGCTAAATCAGCGCTATAGGGTTTCGTGTAAAAGTATTTAAAATTGGTGTACAATGAACACCATGGAGCTTGCTTTTTTTAGTGGAGAGGAACGTATTTTTGGACTGTTCTAATTTTCGTGCATTCCAAAGTTATTATTGTTTTTTGAACGCGCATTCCAAATACTCTTAAAAACGGACTTTAGGAGTCGCTTACCTAATTTTAATGCTGCTGCAAAACTGTTCTACGTTTATAAAAAAAAACAATGTAGCCTAAAACCGTGCTCTGGGCTTGCTAGCTATTTGTGTATTGAACTATAGAAACCAGGCATATCCCTCTTTAGTAAAAGCAAACATTGTATGACTCATTAGAGCAAAAGGAAAACTCTAACCAAAGAAGAATACAGAGCCCAACGTTTCAAGGCCAGTTCGGCCCCTTGTTCATGGGTGACTGTTTTCGTTCTTGTCGTCCTCTAGCAAATCGCCCGGTGTTGTTGGCTTCTTGAAAGCGGACGTTGTTTCTGCACGTGTGTTAGGGTTCGTAGCGCCCCGCATGACGCACCGCAAACCGGACACGTAGGCTCTTGGAAGTGTCCCAGCTGACCGGTTGACGTTATTTTCGGTCTTTTGAATATACCAGGATTCTAATAAAAGGCGTCTTCGCCAGTTTCTTTACGCGTCAAGAATAGAGCAGTTATTGAATTCGATCGCGTGGCCCTCTTTTTGGGCGTGTTCTGCCAGCGCGCTGCCCTGCACGTTATTTTTCTTTTTTGACATCATACTGATGCTGGCGTAGACGTTCCGGGAAGTGTTTAGTTTCCCCAACGTAGGAGTGACTGTGGTGACTGCGCCGCCTCCTACGCTGGGGAAACTAAACACTTCCCAAAACGTCTACGCCAGCATCAGTATGACGTCAAAAAGAATAACGTGCAGGGTAGTGCGCTATACTCGCGGTCAACTTTCTGTGGCAATCCAAAGAGAGGAGGAAAGCGCGTGTACGGCGGTTGGTGCACCCTCTCCCCTAGCATTGACTGCATTGCCACAGAAAGCTGACCGCAAGTATAGCAGAGCACTTCCAGAAAGAGGGCCACACGATCGGATTCAACAACTGCTCTATTCTTGGCACGGAAAATTCCACAACTGCTCTATTCTTGGCACGGAAAGAAACTGGAGAAGACACTTTTTATTAGAGTCCCGGTATATTCAAAGCACCAAACATAACGTCAACCGGTCATTTGGGACACTTCCATGCGTCTATACGGGTCCGGTTTGCGGTACGTCATGCGGGGCGCTACGAACCATAACACAAGTGCACAAACAACGGCAGCTTTAAAGAAGCAAACAACACCGAGTAATTTGCAAGACGACGACAAGAACGAAAACAGTCACCCATGAACAAGGGGCCGAACTGGCCTTGAAACGTCGGGCTCTGTATTATTTATTTTTTTTTGTTTTTGTTTTACTTTAATTATCACTCCTAACCAGGTGGATGTCCCTCGAAAGGTTTACGTTCAATTGTATTACTCATACATTATTTTAGGAAGAATGTGCTTATGCTCGAAACATGCCAAAAGCCTCACACCCGAGTGGGACAAAGAAGTGTTAAACGCCGAGGCAACATGAAGCATACACAGCCCATAGCAGGCAAAAAAACGAAAAAACAGAAGACATTTTTAGTCATAGTAGCGAAACGTACACGCGATTAGGTGGCACTGCATGAGACGTCTCCCGCAGATCTACAGCGCGGACGTCGCACGTGAAGAACGACTAAAGTTAACTATATTGCGCAGCTGCGGTGTAGCACAACTGGCTGGTGATATCGGTCTGTTGAGACTTCGATTATATTAGGTCGCATTCATGCCCGCGTAAAGTAAAATGTAAGGATGATGGTGGACTCGATAAAGCTCTCCGTGGCAAAAGTAAACCGGAATGTAGGGGAACTATAAAAAAAAAATACACGACCTGCATGGCGTAATTTCGCAACGCAGCGTAATGCACGCATGCATGCATGCATACATGACGTAATCCGGATCCTTTTCGCATAGGAATTAAGGTTTTATAAACATTGATACTACATCTGGATAGGTCATTTTTTATCAGTGCATGATTGCACTACATGCTGCTTGATGGTTGCTATTCCCCCCCCCCCCTTCCCCCTTTATATATATATATATATATATATATTCTGTAGATTTGCTAGTTGATGGTTGTAAACCTTTTAATGTCCTGTTATTTGTTTGTTGTTGTATGTGTGAATGCATATGTTTCACCCCACTCCTACTTGGGCCTTCAATGGCCTGTAGTACCCTCTAAATAAAAAGAAAGTAAATAATTAAAACAAGAGGTATTCACGAAGTGACCTAGTGGGTATCAAACCACGGATCATGCGACTCTCGGTCCGATGCTTTTGCTAGGCACCACAAATGGAGGCGCGAACGTGCGCAAGGAGCAGGACTAAGTAGGACTCACGGGAACCTGACGTAGCTGACGGTCGTCGGCGCGTGTAGCAGGCTCCCGACTGACAAAGCGCAGCTTCCAAAATAATCCCGGACGTCACGGAGCAGATTATTACACACCAACAGAGAGCGCAGCAGGCGTATGATGTCACGACCTAGCACATCAGTCAATAGATAGACTGACGGTGACGACAAACTTCACTTACTACAACGGACTCCTCAAAATCCAAGAGCACAAAGGACTAAAGGCGCTACTGCTACCCTCGGATAACGCAAAACCAATTCAGTCTTCTCATTAAAGAATACTCGTTACACATACTACTCTTCTATACATTTAATGTTGTCTTGATATTGTGATAACTGCGGTGAGCCTTGATGTGCTGTGCCACACAAAGTTCCCCGTAACCAAGCATAGCGAATGGTTACGCACGCCTAACTCACCAACAACACATTCTGTGCTCGCCAGGTTTATCGAAATGAGTAAAATAAGTTTAATTTCTTTCCTCAGAGGCCTCCGTATTTCATGTTGGTTTTACGTGTATTCTTTGCTGGAATAATGCTCTCTTTCAATGCTCTGGTACGCACATGACTGAATCTTCACGTAGTAAAAATAATATTACATTCACATTTGTGCAAAGTCACCATCATCCCCCATGTGATTTTTTGGGGATTTCGGAATGTGGCAAATTTTGACTTCAAAATCAACAATTCGCAACATGAGCACAGCTGCGGTAACCTACAACATAGTTGAATATATGTTAAATTAACTAGCTAAAAGTGCGTGTACTTTTAAAATTTGATTTTGTTTTAAAAAAGAACTATCGCATTTAGTTGTACATTATTTTGACAACATATGAACGTTTTGGTTTTTGAAGTTGAAGAAAACAGAAGTAAAAAAAAAAAACCTTACTGAGCATTGCCGCAATGCCTCTCATACGATCAAGTGCCGGCGTGTGTGTGTAAATAAAAAACGTCAACCTCGCAATATCTTCATTTAGACCCAAGAATTCATTTCTGAACGGCTATCTTTAGCGAAGGCGGAAGAGAACAACCTTGTGTTTCTTGCAGCAAACTTTGTTTCCTCAAAGCGGTTATTGCCGTTGACTTTTGACGTCATCGGACGTTCCATGTCAAAGTTCATTCTCGACTGTTTACGAAAACAAACACACCTATTGTGAAGGAGACCTTTAAACTATGATAGGGTAAAAGGCAAAATGCGGAAGAGGCGCCGATGCTATATCCTCCGAACGCAATCTTTGTTGGTGTTTTTTGTATGTATGAAAAACTGTAAAGGTTGGGAAAACTGTAAAGGTATGAAAAACTGTAAAGGTTGGACTGCATGAAGCGAACTTTCACGGTGAAATTTACGGGGAAAAATCTACAACGATGCGGCACCGCCTGTTCGTTCACCACGGAACTCTATGACACGAACAAGCTGCAAACGCCGCCGACGCAAACAGTGCCACTGTCAGTGTTGCCGAGGACAAAAGTGAATATTCACTAAAGCCAATCACTTAAGGCTTAGTTTAAACATGGCATATTCGTAAAAAGCGCAAAAACATACTCGAGGAAACGCGCACGTATTCAATGTACTATAAAATCTCAAGTACCCTTCGAATGTTTGTTGGGAAAAAGATTGCCCAGGTGCGGCGGGGAGTATCGTTGGTCTGTAACACTTTGCACCGGAGCCAGGCAGAAGCCGAGCCGCGTACCACGTCCCGATTGGCCCGTGGGTTTCGCCGCGCGTGAGTCGTTTTCTGTAGTGGCGTTCGCCGGGCGAACAATATCAAGCTGTGCTAGGTATGCGACGAACAGCCAGTTTTTTGACGTCGCGGCAAGAGCGAACGCCGACAGGCGAAGTTCGTCGGATATTCGCCAAATATTTGCTCCATGGAGCTCTTCAGCCTTAAAGGGACACTGACAGGGTGCTTATGCCTCGCCGAGGTTTTTAGTTGTACGTGACAAATGAGAGCCCTACTACCCAGAAAAGAATTAGCGGCTCGAAATTCGGTTTCTTTCCGCCCGAAAACCGCCGATCGAGAACAGGCCGATTTGAGTCGCGCTCACTTTCTTTTTTGTGGTCACGGGCATTTTTGTAAAGTTTAGACACAACTACCAAATTTAATCAAAGTGGTTGGTGGTTGAAAAAACACACTCAATAATAAAACAATAAAAAAAAAAGAAATCATTCTTTGTGGCTTTTAAAAAGCTGCAAGTAAGTTGATTGAATAAAAAAAAGTTGCACAGAGAACCGGAAGCATTCTGTGCGTTAGCTGCGTAATTCTCAACATGGCGTCGTTTCGCGTATCGTGGGTCTCTCGGGGACGGCGATGGCAGCGGACGACGGGCGTGGGACATCTACTTCAGAACTGTCGTTCGCGGTACCGGCGAATTCTGTCTTTCTTTGAAAAATAAATTTTGGTCCGATCCAAAAAATTGGTATCCATCCCGTACGACACGCCCGACCAGCAAGCTGATTTCACGAAGATGTAGCTGAGCCGTCGCGCCCCTTCTCGTTGCTGAAGACATCGCTCGCGCAAACGTCACGCACGAAGTGCGTACTTCGAGTTGAATATAAACGTGTAGAAGTTTTTTACTAGGTGCGAATGTGGCCAATGCGTGGTGCTGCCCGACTTTGACCCGGGAGTGCTCTTACTGGAGAAAAATCGGCAGCAAACGTTCCAACCGACAGTTGACCGGCTGCATTATTATTTATCGAAAGTGTTCCCTCAGTAGCTCAGCGGAAAGACGTCCGCTTGACACGCGATGGAACCGGGTTCGATCCCGTGTGGGCCTACATTTAATGTTATCTACATTTTCTTTCTTACAATTATCGCTGAAAAAAGCAAATCTTGTGGACGAAACGTCGCTGAACTATATGGTATGGGATTTCCTTTGTGACACCTGCAAACTCAATGCAGTCACTTTCCACAAAGTGCAAGGAGCATATAAATCGGGTAACGTCTGCCTTCCAAAGTGCTCTTAAATGTTCTACAGGAATTGCAGCCAGCCATTGGTCCCGATCTCGTTGATCTTTCGGATACTTGTGCAGACGTCTGCCGCACAATGCCACTTTTTCTCGGACGCAGGACATGTGAGGCAGCTTTTTACGCATCATCTTAGGGGTATTCTTTTCGGCGCCGATCACGGAAATTCACCGCGGGCACTCACTTTAACTCTTTATCTTTAACTCTTGAATGTACGAAACGACTCATTTTGAAGCGAATAACAGCGAGCGGAACAAACATAACTCCAACGGAATCGCGCGGCAAAGGTTCCCGCAACTGCTGCGCGCAAAAAAAACAAAAAAAAAAAAGCACAGTTGGGTGTAGTTACGTGACTTCCGCCACTCACTCTCTCCTCTCCACTTCTCCAAACTCCGTGCGCGGGTTTTAGTTTCGGTTTCGAGCAGTTTCGTTTTTTGGCTTTATTAAAAATATACGTAACTCTGTAGCAAAATATTAATTGGGTAGTCTTGCAATACCATAAAAAACCGCCCGGCGAAAAAGTAAAAAAAAAATTGTGGGGTGTCAGTGTCCCTTAAAGTCTCCAGTGTGACGAAAAAGCGTGACACAAAGGCCACGGCAGCATAAAAGATGTATAGCCCATAGCATGCAACGCATAAGTATTTAAAGCATATAAGGGCATAATTGCCCAGGCAGCACAAGGTGTTGGGCCAATATTGGAAGAGCATTGGCAAAAAAAGGTCCAATGTTGGTCCACTTTAGCCAATCTGCTCCCAATATTGTCTATGGCATTATATAGAATCTTCAGTGATGGCCCAGCTTCTCCAATGACCAACCAATATTGGAAGCACATTGGCATAAAATGGGCAATCTTGGCCTGTCAGTTCCATTCGCTTGCGAATATTGGATGAACACTGGTATAAAATGGGCCATCTTGGCCTGTCAGTTCCATTGGCTTACGAATATTGGATGAATACTGGCGTAAACCGGACAATGTGGCCTTTGAGTACCCCTGGCTTGCTAACATTGGATGGACACTGTAATAAAATGGTCAACGTTGGCCTGTCCGCGTCGTTGGCATTCCAATATTTTATGGGGACTGGCCTAAAATGGACACTGTTGGCTTGTCGGTAGCATTTGCTTGCCAATGTTGGATAAACACGAGCTTATAATGGTTAATGTTGTCCTGTTAGTACCATTGGCTCATCGTAATTTCAAGAACACAGTTGCATATATAACAGCAACACGGCACAAGACGACCACGGGGGACTGGGACAGAGCAGAAAGGAAAGTACATGCTGAAACAGCCAAAGGCCCAGATAGTATAGGAATGAGGCTAGTCAAGACACTTGGAACAAAACGTAATTAAAGTTAAGAAAGGTAAATGATCAGATAATAATGGGGGAGAGGTGCTTAATGATTTGAGACTAATCAGAATGAGATTGCTATAGAAAGGCAAGGAAAACAAAGATAGCATAACATCATACCGCCCAATAACATTAGCTTCAGTCTTGTACAGACTAGAGATGCGGGTAGTAAAAAGAAGAATGAAGGAATGAACACAAAATATTTTAGATGCGTTACAGAAGGGGTTGCAAAGAGATAGAAAATGTTATGATAATTTATTCATCATCACTCAATGTGTAGCGGTGGCACGGATGAGTCCAAAACCGTTATAGATAGGATTTCTAGACGTTAAACGGGAGTACGACAATGTGCGTCAGAAAAAACTCTGGGTACAGCGAGAGAGTATGAGTTAGATGCACATTTGATTAGACTTTCACAACAGGCATACATAAATAGTAAGGTTGCACAACATGGAAGCAGAAGTAACAGAACGGGCAGAAATGAAAGGAGGACTCAGGCAGTGTTGTCCCCTATCAAATTAAAAATTGTGGAGAGGAAGGTGACTCTCTGGGCCTGAAATTCAGTAACGACATGTCGGAAATAATGGTTTATAACCATGAGAAGGAGAACCCGTTGAATATTCAAGACGTTTTATTAGAAAACGGAGAGAAGCATAAATACCTAGAAGTATGGCTGAATGAGGAAAAAATAATACTGAGAAGACTAGGAAGAAATTATGCTAAATAAAAAAAGGAATGTAGCACTTTTAAAGCATAGGACTATATAAAATTATAATATATATGAAGTTTTAAAGGAATATCAAAAGGAGTCATGGTGCCGGGATCGCCTTCTCGCAATGCGGTATTATGCATGAAATCTGAGGTTCAGTCGAGCATAGAGACCCGGCATAGGAGCGTAGGCAAACTGGCAATGGGGGCGCATGGGAATACATCAAACGAAGGAGTGCATGGAGACATGGGCTGGGCATCTTTCGAGGCTACACTTCGTCTCACCCTACGATGGACTAAAGGCAGAAGCTACAAACTGCCAGATCCAATCACGAGCCACTTAGACATTGCGGGGTATTTCGCTTCCATGCACGTATCGGTGCCCGCGTTTCAGATCACTGATCACTGATGGGAATGGGCGGACAGCTCAGATCCAATAGCAATGAGTGACTCAACAATTTTACATTGCAAGAAAGCTACGACGTACTGGCACTTTGCGGTGTCCAAGCTATAAAAATGACGCAGCGTTTTTGGATTCGGAGCATTATTCGTCCACCCTTAATCAATGTTAAACGCGTCATAATTTCGCGTAAGACGTGATTGGACCTGGCGGCCCGTGGCTTTGGCCTTTAGTTCATCTTAGGATGAGACGAAGTATAGAGATATTGTCCGTAAGTTGAAATATGAACAAAGGCTAGACAGATCTGAAGATACACAATGGGTAAGAAAGGTATATAAGCATCTACACATGAAAAGTCTGAACAAATGGACAAACCTAATCCGAAAACTGAAATTCAAATACCAACAATCATGTGATAATGCAGAGCAGATTACCTCTGTGAAATAGGAACAAAAGAAAGCAGAGAGAAAGATATGGGACGAACTAATCCAGGAGAAGTAAGCTTTGACTACGTATATAAAACAAAAACAATAATTTGGAAGGAACATTGGTAGGATAATTCACGGGGGAGCTCGCTGTTATTCGAGGCTAGAACGCTAGTATTGAGGATTAGTACATATATACCTTTTTCGCATAACCTCAAACCAGCCAGTAACTGACGTACCCTCGACCTGGTGCATTTTTGGATTGCCCGCTGACACAGGGTATGCAACCGCCAAGGGTATGGGCGAAAAGGCTTAAAAACGGACGTCGTGCATGAATTAGTTCCGAGTGCTCCTTTTTACCGTGCTGCAATTTCCGAAAATCTACGGTTGTCTGGCTACCACTCTGTCTTCGTCGGATGAATAAATAATTTTAAAAAGCATAAGAACAATAGCAGAAGGTGTGCCATGAGCACAAGAAGCTGCCGCGCGAGTGTGGCTGCAATGTTATCGAGCTTCGCATTTTTCCCAAGAATCCTTATTTATGAAGTCAGTGAATTGCGAGCTTGAATCGCGAGAGATTCGCATCAGACTCAACGTCATGTTTAAGCTCGCGACCACTTCGTCTACTACAAGAGGGCCGATTTTAATTCCCGGTGCAGGTGGTTCAATTAGGTTATCACTGCAAGCCCCATGGTATGTGAAAGGCATGAAAGAGTCTACATGCCACCACTCAAGATGGAGCTATCAAATGCCGAGAGCTTTCCTGCATAGACTACATTAAACTGCTCATATACTTCGCTGTGGAAAGTCAATCAAAACAGCCCACCGTCTTCGTCCTCGTTCTCTCGAGGAGGTAAGGTGACGGCCTTTGAGTAGCCAGCTGGATTCAACCGGACAAGCTCCAACCAAGTTATTGCAGCCCACCACAGCCAAGTCTAGCCAAGTTCCCCCCATACCAACACTGTTGCCTACCCAGATAGCTGTGCTGCCAGAACTAGCCGGTATTTCTTTTTCTAAACCGCTAGACGGCGTCGTCGGCGCCGCGATTCTCAAGATGGCGGCGCCGTCCAAGAAAAGGTCTATAGGACAAAGGGTGAGGAAACAGATACGCGGTGTGTTGTATACCAACACACCGCGATAATTGAACTTGTGGACGAGATAATTGAACTTGTGGTTTTGAGGGGCACATGGCTCGCTCCCGCCCTCCCGCACGGCGGAAGCAAGCCATGTGCAACTCAACACCACAAGCTGCGGCTTAATCTGTCGCAACCGTTGGAGGCGACGGGTTTAGCCGGAGCGCTGGGGTTTGCAGACAAGAATGGAAGAATGGATGTCAAGTGCATTTTAATAACAAGGAGGTGATTGGAAGACTGGTGGAAATTATCTAGAGAGAATAAATGACTTGCAAGTAACTGACACAGCTGGGGACAGGTGGGACAGAGGAAAATAAGAACTCCCCCCCCCCCCTCCCGCCTGGCTCCGACCGAAATACTCCACCCTGTCTTTCAGTCAGCCCGGCGCTTGGGTAATGCCAACTAAGCTCGACCAGAGGAAAAGTGGCGACTCCCTCGCCGGAAGGAAACAGGCGGGGGTTGATATTTTTAGTTTGTTTGCCTTTTCTCCCCAAAGCTCATCCTGGTGTTTTCCCATAGCGCCTGGTGATGGTCACGTAATTGCAGAGGGTAAGCAAATTGGCGAATGAGAGAAACCATACTTTTGGTTTTCTTAGTTTCAAGGCTAAGTGGAGCAAGCTACATCCCGTTATGAAAGGTACAGCCGTTAGCATTCGTCCATCTATCCTTGTTCCAGTATACTTGGTCTGCAGACAACCTTTGGCGGCGAGTCATGCATAGTCCAGCATACGTGGTTCGTAAGGCTACAGTTGGCGGTATGTCATACTTAGTCCAGCACACTTAGTCCGCAGGCCACCTTCGGCAGTGAGTCACACCCAAGGCGCGTTCACACTGTAAGCGAATCCGCAAAAGCGAAGCGGATCCGCGCGTTCTCAACCGCAAAGCGGCTCGGATCGAGCGGTTGGAGCGCGTTTTTCTCAACCGCTTTGGGACCGATTTGCCCAAACCACTTTCGCGAACCGCGAAATGGCAACCAATCGCAACTTGACGCTGACGTGGCGTCGGTGGATTTCGAAACAAGAGAGAATCTGTCTATGGTGAAGCGTCCAATCCGCTGTAGTTCTAGTGTTGACGTAGACAAATCAACAGAGAAATGTTCATGTCCGTAACTTGAATCCGCCGTGAAATGAATTCACTCCTAAACTTAACGGGCTTCGCTCTGGTGGATTGGTTCGGGTAAGCGTTTGTTCATTATTTTGGGTGCCGCAGCCCGCCACTCGTTGCCTTGTTATTTGTTGCGTGTAGAACATTAGAACCCGCTTCTGATCGACCGAAGTGACAGCTTTTGTACGCACTAAGGCAGTCGCGTGAAGTTTTGAAAGCTTTCGACGCTGCGCATGACCACAACGAAGGCCGATAGAGACGTCGTGAGCCTGATTGCGTAGACTACTGCGGAGCTAGCAGGGTACCTGCGCTAGCTCAATAAGCAACGTTTACTGCTGCCAAAAGGAATAAAGTCAACCTGCTCAAGAAATAATGTGTACGTATAACGTAGAGGTAATCCATATGGCGTTTACTTGAGTTTAATGTCAAACAAACAGTAGACTCGAGCGACGTGCGAGTGACGAAAGGAGAGTCCGCCGCCAACGATGCCACAACTGGCCAGCACCGAACACAATCCCCCTCACCACGGTCTACCAGTGCCACTCACAACTCCGAAAATGATAAGAGCGAACAATGAGGTGGAGAAACTAGCCATCTATCTCGAAAACAAGGTCAGTTGTTCATGAAGCAAGGGTCAACTTCGAAGTTAGATGAAAGAGTTGGGGACATCCTCTTCTGACTCAGCAAGGCGTTTATATCTGGGCTTTCCTTGTGGGCGAAGTCGAGGGAATCACAGGCGGGTTTTGCGGGTCCGTGTCTATTTATTTGCTGCCTGAACTCGTGATGCGTGTGGACATCCAGAAGAAAGTCTTAGGATTGAAGAAATAGCAAACTTTTTGCTTTGGATCGTGGATTAATCCGAATTTTGGATTGTAAAACAGTGTTCCCAAAACGCAAGTCTCAGAAGATCACGCGTGATCACCGAATAACCGCCAACCGCCTCTCGGCGTGTTAGAACAGAGTCGCTAGCGAGCCGCATTCGCAACCGCTTCGTAAACGCAGCTCGACCGCCAGTGTGAATGCGCTATTAGTCAATCATAGCCAGTTCGCAGTCTATAGTCGACGGCGACTCGAATTCAGTGTAGCATAATTATACTGGAATCTCAACGAGGTAGACGAACTGAGAGCTATAAACCCGGGTTCTGGTCAGTACTCGGAAGTGACTCATCTCCCCTCTAATGCCTCTGCCGTTGTACGCAAATGTGGCTACTCATCACGTGACCAAGCCAAATACGTGAAGTCACACGGAAGATGGCAGCGCCCAGAGGGTAGCGGCTGGTCCGAGCTAGGCCGGAGCATTGGCCGGAGCTTGTCGGATGCGTTTTTCACGGTTCGGTTTCTCAGGGAGTTGATTTCAGATGCGGGAGCCTTCATATAAACCCTGTTGAAAGCAACTTCAGAGTTCAGCGGGGTCTCTCAAGTGGGTATGATGGGGAAATACAGAGGAACGGCGTGCATTTCGCTGATGACCGACGGGAATATTGCCAAGAAAGAGAAAATTGGCCCTGCGTTGCTCGCACCTCTGATTGACTCGGATATCGCTGGGGTTAAATTTTTACCCGACAATTTTGTGCTCTCGCTTACCATTGAAATCCTTGAGATCTGCAGTGAAGCGTGGAAAATGAATTTGGACAAACCGTTTATCTACGGAAATTGCGGGAGTCGTGCTAGTCATTGTGTAATCGGGGTGCTGCTTCGTTCAAATGACCAAAGGCTCATTTTTGTTGTGCGGCGCACCGGAGAGCTGCCTTGAAGCTGGTAGTTCCCGTGCAATGCTAGATAATGCTGTGCTACTTCCTAAATTGTTCTGGCGTAGACGTGCAATTTTACACAGGACAAGTGTGCGGCGCACCGAAGAACTGCCTTCAAGCTGGTAGCTCCTGTACCGTGCTAGGTGATGCTGTGCTGCTTCCGAAATTCTTCTGGCACAGAAGTGCACTTTCAAGGAGCACAGGAGTTGCAGTTGACATTGAGTCCGCTAATCTGCGGCACGATTCGTCGACACAAACGCTTCATCCACACTCGTTACGCCAATCGCGAGCTGAATGGACATTTCATCACTCGAGTAACCTACCCAGCCCACCCGTTCACGCCGCTTTGTGGCGACAGTCTGCAGCGGCTCATTACCAGAAAAGTGGTCCCACATCTATTTCAGTTCAGCTCGTCCACAGCAGTCGTCGAAACCCCAAAGGAGAGACCTTATTCGGACAGAATGCCACTAAAGCAATGCTGCTTCTTTACTGGTCAGGACATACTCTCTCCTGTCAATTTTGTTATATTGTCATGGATGATTGGTCTAGTCGTTTCTTCAATCAATCTCTACTATTCCGGAAAGTTCCAGGCCATGCTTGGCTGTCATCGTATGTTCCGGTAGAGGTGCTGTGTACTTTGCCCTTAGCGCGTTCACTCTGTGTGCAGCCTGGCAGCTTCTCAGCCGAGTTGCCCGACAACGGAACACGGATGGCGGACTGTCCCGCGTCTTACACCCCCGGCGAGCTGTGAAACAAGCCTAATTTCGAGCCCGGCAGAAAAACCGCAAGACCAACGAGTCCCACAAGAGCGAACCCCCCAAATGCTCCACAAAGAATTCATAATCCGAGTCAATTGGCGCAATCAGGGAGAACCATTGAAATCCACTGTCCTGCCAGAAAAAAAACGAAGCGAACTAAGCCAACGATGACATATCCGTAGCAGCAAACCGCGTCCGCTCCCATCATTGTTTGCTGGCCCGTCGTACCTCGCATTCTGACGCCCTTGCACGGCAAGGTGTATGAAGACGTCGAGGGCTGGATTGAACAATATGTCCGTGTCGCCCGCCACAATGAATGGACAGACGTCCAGCACCTGCAGAACATATACTTGTCGTTGAAGAAACTACCAGACACTGGTTTGTGCACAACGAATTTTTCTCAGCGTCGTGTGAAGTTTGCAAGATCAAGCTGAAGCGCACGTTCGTCAGCCAACATCGACGAGACAGAGACGAATACCTAATTAGGCTCAGGACACAGCCCCAACGAGAGCATCCCCAGCTTCGTAGGAGATGTTTTGCACCTGATGAATTTCCCGCGCCGACCCTCAGGCTACTGAAGACAAGAAGCTGAGAATGTTGATGTCCCTCATGTGAGGAACATCTTTGACAGCCCTGACCGAAACCCTCGCAAACAGCTGAAGTGTTCATCCCTGAGGCTTCCAACATTGAACGTGCACTGCATGCCCAATCCCGTCACTATCAACAACTAACCAGCGTCTCGGCACTCAAGTCGTCCAGCTGCAACTTCGACGCCAACCTCCCAGACATCCATGACATCATCCACGATGTTTTCCAGGAGGAGATCAGGAAGGCTACTTCCTGCCACCCGGCTTTCCGGGGGGGGGGGGGGGGAGGAAATAAAAGCCGGGCAGTCGCCCGGCTTTTATTTTGATTGCTGAGATAGCTGGGGAAGAGGTTCAACATGCATTTCAACCGGAGGATTCTGCGAGCGAAGCGGCATCTGTCGAACTGAGGATGGCTTACATGCATCACAATCGAAATCTTAAAAGAAACTGCGCGTGTGAATTTTCATTCTACATAAATATTTTCGAAACATAATTATATTCGTAAAACAGTCAATTTTCTTGGAACCGCGAGTAAACGCCCACAAGCCAGGAGGTTAATTCTAGCTTATATAGCGAAATATTGACTAATAAGTAATCTGTGCATTCCAGTAGCGTTTAGAAAGTGTTTGTGGTCCTTGGTAACATTAAGAAACCTATTTATTTTCTAACTGCGTGGGAATCACTGCTACCTTCTTCAAGATCGCTATGCAGTCAATTTCACAATCGTTGTGTCGAAGATTGCAAAGCTGCGGAAGGTATAGTAAAAGTAATAAAGACCGGTGTCTCCGAATTCCACTAGCACTATCTGAATAAAGATATTTAAAAATAATCCTGCCTATGACGTAAAACAGTGGCATTTAGCGGCAGCTTAGTCTTCCTCATCACTCCCCGCTTGGCCTCCCCTGCGTAGTCGGTCAACGGCTTCTTAATCTAAGCGCATGTCGGCGCTGACATTTAGTAACTCGGCAGGCAAAGCAACGCTAGCCGCAGAGATGTAGAATTCCTCAGTACTTCACGGAAGAAACCAAATAGCGTTTGAAGAGAACAGAATCAAAGATTATTCTTTGCGAATTGCCCCACGACCTTTTGACTCAACACCCACACCCTAAATTACCGGCTATACTTTCTTAGAGCATAGGTTGGGAAACGTCGGAAGCTAAACGACCCCGGTGTGCCCATCAGTGCGTCTACGAATAACAAAATGGGATTACGTCACGCTGTCGAGCATTAACTGTCCCATGGGGCGAAGCCGGCGTTTTCTGTATCAGTCCCATTGGTTGAGTGTAACGGCACCTAAGCTCCCATTGGCATAGTGAAACGGCACTTAAATTCACGCCATTTAGCACGCGCCTCAGAAATAAAGCGCAAAGAAAAGTACAGCAACGCAGATGCGTCGTCATGGAAGCCGTCGTGAGGCCGGCGGTGTTCGCCAGGCCTGGTCAGTGGGGGAGATTGACATCGCCGCCGGAGTGCCGTGTGAAAAAGGAAGACGCTGCGCGCTGCTTGTAGGAATGCGCTGCGTGTAGGAATGCGAAAGCATTCCTTCACGCAGCACATTCCTGCATGTTGTAACGTTCCGAACCCCGGCGAGGCCGTGTTCCATCAATGGCACACTTACATAGACGGTCCTCAACACGAACCCTCGACAAAAACCCTCTCGAAGACCCGGGACCAAGGGTTCCAAGCATCGGCCGAAGTAACCAACGTCAAGGGGTCTTCGTTTTCCTCTGTTTCCAACATCAAGAGAAGCGGTTTCTGCGGCGACATAAACCTCCGGACCAATGAGAGTGGCTGTTGAACCTTATCTTCATCAAAGCCAACAGTCACCACCAATCACACCAGGATCCCGCCGGTGACGCGACATCGTCACGTCACCCCGGCTTTAAAAGAGGTCCCGCGGACATGCGTGGCGGAGACGGAATGAGACTTACCATCAGACGCTACCGTCATCTAATCATGTCCCTCTAAAACATGGTCACCATATAGCTCAAACCCGGTCCCCAGCCTCTCCGTCCCGCAGCCCTTAACAATGTGTAGGAATTTTTTCGCATTCCTACACGTAAGTATTCTTAAGTGAAACTGCCAAATGTTTTTGTTTAATGTAGTGTGCGTACAGTAGAATGTGTAAAATGGCTATAGAAATTGACGATATATTAAAGCGTAAAGCTCAAATTAAGTTATTATTCTTTAGCTACCTTGCAAAAATTAAATTGTTATTCTTTAGGTACATTACCGGTGCACAGTTTGGATTTAGAAATAATCGCTCCACGTAACTGGCGTTACTTGAGACAAAATAATTTGTTTTGAGAAACTTTAAACAAAGAAGTGGTATCACGGGTCTTTATAGATTAAACAAAAGCTTTTGGTTATCTTCTAGCCCATAGCTTACTCATAACAAAACTTGACTTCTATGGAATCCGTGGCCAAGCATTAGCGCTTATGCAATCATACTTATCTCACCGCAGGCAATAGGTTAACATCAATAGTTTCTGCTCAACTATACAACCAATAAGTACAGGGGTACCTCAAGGCAGCATCCTAGGACAGCTGTTATTCAATCTATATGTTAATGGCATAGTGAACAACGGCGTGACACCTAAATTTGTGATATACACAGTTGACACATCAATGTCGTTTGCAGGAAGTGATTATAGTGATTTTATTTCTACCGCAAACGCCACTCTAGGTAAGTTGTACGACTGGACAGAAAGCAAGTATCTAAAAAAAATTGTTCCTTTCCTAGAAATAGAAAGGTTAGCCTGACTGCCGATTTCTGGATAAATAACTCACCGATTGAAATGGTTAAGATTTTAAAACCTTAGGTGTGATCTTCATTGAGGTTATGTCCTGGGACTCACACGTCAGAAGTATAGCTTCGAAATTGCTGATGTCATTGAATTAACATATTGAAACAGCTTCGTGCTTCCCTTCTTCGTTAGGAAGGTTAATACAAAGATCGTTAGTTTGCTCGTACCTTAGCTACTCGCATCTCGCTGGGGCGCCATCACAATGACCAACCTTGACAAAATTTACCTGCTTCAAAAAGAATGATGCATATAATCAACAACGCCCCTTACGACTCGCATACGGAAGCAATGCTTAGAAGTTTAGACACAATGACGGTTCAAAAAATGTGTAGCTATAGGCCCATTTGTACGAACACAAATAAAACAAGTAAAACATATAATCGCATTGAAACAATTTCTAAGTATTTCCACTAGCACGGAAAACATTCACGGGTATCAAACCCGAGGGCGGGAATGCTGGCAGGTGACCACTAACAGAACTACGTACCGAGATCAAATGTTGAGGCACACCTTGTCAAAACTGTTAAATCATCTGTCAAGTAATGAGCCAGATATACATGACGCATTCTTTAAACAATTACGGAACTTTTTACAACCATGAAAAAGACAGAAAACAATAGTGTGCGCGGTGCTGGCCGCACTCAATATGTATTATCTGCTATAGTTTACCTCACAGTGTATTGCATTACAAAACATATTGCCATTGCGTCTCTCGAATGTTGGTTGTTGCTGTGTATTTTATTGTAGATCACTCGGACTGTGTTTATTCTTTTGGCATATTTCTGCAATTTGAATAAGCAATAAGATCTACGCTGTAAACAATCTATTTTTGTTTTGTGTGTCTATTTTAATTGCGGATGACATTTTAGAGCGCAGCTCTTAGGCGCCCGTTTCCGGCTTGAGCGGCGTCGCCGTCGTCGTCACCGTCGGCGTAACCACGGCGACGTTTCGGCACGGTGACGTTTCGGCACCGCGCCGAAAAGTCCTCGCGGGGTCAGGTGACCCCCACGCGGTCACGAGGGTCACGTGACCTCATGGTTACGCCGACGGCGACGCCAACGCCGCTCGGAGGGCGGAGTAGCAGGCAGCATGAGGAGGAGGGACGAGGGGTATACCCTCCCCTCAGTACCCTTCCCTCCTCCTCCTCAAGAGCTGCGCTCTAATTCGGCGTTACAGGGAGTTGTAAACGGCTTTCATTTTTTTAAATTTAGTGTTTTTTTAGGATTGTCGAATTTTGTGTAACGAAGGGGAAAGTGCGAGTCATTTTCTCGGTGTTATTTAACACTTCTACCCATTTCTCTTGGCACGTGCCCTTTTGTATTTTCACTAACTCTTTTACTTCCTAACTATTTAGCGTATATTTTTTCATTGCCGCCGCCACTGCCTTTGTAGGGTGGCTGAGGACCATGTCAAGCTGATTTATCAGCTTTTTTGTTCGGCTTCCTCCCATGATTTGGTAAATGGGAAAATGGACTATTTGATTTTAGTTTATTTGATTTGAAATAGGACTCTAATGGTATCTGCAACGGAGCAGTAGGTTTCCTTTGCTGATGCTAAATTGTTGGCCTCACTCTTAGAGAGGTGGAGCCTTTCATCTTTTGGGATCTCGCTCTTAATGGAATGCTTGCGACTTCTGTCTTTTACATTCATACTTAACATTCGCTCTTCGAAGTCAGCCACACAATTGGTTGCTTGACTTGAATTTTGGAATGTGGTATCTATGCTCCGCTCACACTAGATTCGAGTGCTGACAGCACTTACGACCGAAAGGTGCCTATCAAGTCGAGGGCAAAAAACGTGTCTTGTCACAGAGCTTGTCGCCTTTGTACGTTTGCTATCACCGGCCAGAAAATTCACGCAAAGTAAAAAAAAAACAACAACAGAAAAACACAAGTTTACGACGAAATAGTCGCGCGTGTCGCGCGTGATTGGTTCAACCGGTCGGAGCAGACGCACAAAAACGACCAGTGCCATGACGATGTATTCTGGCCCATGGTTCGGCACCGCCTCGGTACTAGGTGTAAAACATGGCATTGGAACCGACCTGCATCCCCTCTGTGCTGCTACATGAGACGTCCTGCGTCGTACAGGTGGCGCTGCGAAAAGGAACTCATTTTAGATAGTTCCATAGGCTCCGCTATACTGATAAAGCGTGGCAGATTGCCACGAGACACGGCCGCCGAAATTGAAAAGCTAGAGCGGCAGGACTACGAATGAGAGGAGAGCCAAGTGACGGGTGCCCCGCTGCGGCGAGACGCCGAAACACACTTCTCCCGAGTGATGGAATGTCCACTCGTGCTCCTCGCATTTGAAAACCATGTTTCGGGTCCTCGCCGCTGCAGAAGCTGTGCGCTCAATACCAAGTTCCCCGAGAAGTGCTCTCTGCTACCAGATTCTCGCGCTCCAAATGTGCGACCGGGCACTCTATGGCTCCGTCGGCGAACTGCCAGGCTGTGTGGGTATAGAGGAGGCTATAGTAGTGCAAACGTAGGCGTCTCAAACTGTCACACGTCTAGATGCGTGCGTGCCTGCTCTGGCGCAGAACGCAATCACGAGGAAATTACAAAGAAACAGCAAAAAGTCGAGCGCCGTCGTATCCCAGGTCAAAGATAAGACGCAATGAGCGGGAGCTACGGTGGTGCGAGTCAAAAGACGCCGTTTTACGCGTTCCATAGAAGAAAAAAAAAGAAGAAATACGCGTCGCGATGCCAGATATTCTGACGTCACCACACAGAGATAGAAGAGGCGTAATCTAGCGGTGGCGCCATGAATCTCAGAGTTTCGATTGTTCTAGGGCGTCGGACCTAGCCAATTTCAGGTGTCGAAAAGTGTTCTTCCGTTCTTTATTACTACAAGAACACGATAAAAGCTCAACAAGGGCATCACAAGTAGTGCGAGGCGCCATCAGGTGATTTCGCACTACCCAAAGAGAGGGCGCCACAGTTTGTTGAGAGCTTCAGTACAGGAGGCCCATAGCGGTGGTCTGCGATAGTTGGCTCCCAGTAAATGCTACGTTACCGTGACTGGGTTCCCTCGTAATGTGTGCTTGTTACTATCGCACAGGAGCGCGGCTGTTGGCTGTTGACCCGGACGGTGACGCCGATTGGTGCATTACATTAAAAGCAGCACAAAGAATTGTGACAGAACGAGTTGCCCCTTACTACAGGCTCCCGAACGTGTCCCCCTTGCACTGCGGACAGATGTGAACGACGTGGTCAAGACGATGCAACAGCAGGATGTGATTGAACCGCTTTGTCTTCACCAGTCACATTACTAATAACAAAAAATTGGCTGCGAGCTTTACCTCCAGAGTTCAATAATGCATTAAATACATCGTTTAAGTCGCAATCCTCCTAAGTTATTTCGATGACATTAAACCATCATTTTAAGAAGTGAAGGAGGACCTTTATTTTGATCAATCTCCCGCTACTTTGAGCGGGAAAACTGGGTACATAGGTAACGTGGCTTCGATTTCCCAGCTCAAACTAGCGGGAAAACTGACTTGGTGTATAGCGCACATGAATTTAATTTACCTGCTTAATTTAGCAGGGAAATTTCATTAATGTGCCACGTATCTTCAGGACACGTGACGGCAATTTCCCCGCTTAACGGGGAAACTAAATTGGTGTGTAGCTCACGTGAAGTCGATTTACCTGCTAGATTTAGCGGGAAATTTTATTGTTATGCCACATGTCGTGATGACACGTGACGTCAATTTTCCCGCTTAATTTTGCGGGGAAACTAAATTTTTGTATGGACTCCGTGAAGAAAATGTTCCTGCTAGATTTAGCAGGAACATTTTTTTTGTTATATGACGCGTTGCTAGGTAACGTGACGTCAATTTCTTTCGCTAAATTTAGTGGAATATTTCAAGTTGTTTTGATCGTGCGACATCGGTTTTCTTGCAAATGTTGCGGCGAAACTAAATTGGTGTACGTATATCGGTCAAGGTAATGGTCAAGAAACCTTCAAGTTTGTTCGAGTTTAGTGTAGATTGTATTATATTTCGCACACTAGACGCGAAAAACATGATCCGCCCGAAACTTGGCGCACGCAAGGTCGCTTTTCTCATGGAGGTTAAGTCCAGCTCGGCGCACTTGACCGCTTCTCCGCCAATACGAAGTTGGTGGGGGAAGGAAAAAGAACGCGATACTCTGGCTCTGCAAACAGAGCCTATACAGTTACTCCAAAACGACGTAAAGGAATTGTATATCCAGTTACTCTAGCACGCAGTAGAGTAATTTTATATGCTCCACTCTCGGAGCAGAGTATCGCAATGGAGCTCCCAATGCGGCTGTAACGTGATGGCCAAGAAGCGACATCGTTCGGTATTAAGCTACCATTTTATCTAGATCCGCGTTCCCCTGGCACGCGCTCCCAGAGCGCGCTTCTTCTTCTTCGCCGTGGCGATACCAGCGATCATCACACTATCCCCCTCCACGAGGAAGTTGCCGTCCCGGCACTAGGCTTCTCACGCTAGGGGCACTCAATCGCGATACCGCGCGGGTCGACTCAATGTTTCGCGTGGCCGAAGGATGTATCGCTTTTCTGGCTCTGCCTCTTGTGGCACGTCTAAAGTCAAGTCCGTTCGAGTGACGTCATCAGGGAGAAAAGGACAACGACTGGAAGTTTATCGTCGTCCAGGAGTTCGGCACCGTTCGCTGGTGGCGTATTGTGCTGGCCTCCGTCAGTGGCCTGGTCCCCGGTTTCCTCTACTTGGTCGTTAACGTGAACCTCGTTGTCGAAGATGTCTAACAGGGGTGGGTTCTCCAGAGCGTCGGCCAGGTTCGGATCCTCGGCTTCTTGTACCGGTGGCAGACTTTCGACCGCATCGACATAAAGATCACCACCTTCAATATCTATTATGTCTGGGTATTCGGGGACTGCTGGGCGAGTAGAAGTCGGGTCATTATCTTCGTTTTTCGAGTGCTGGTACAGGTAAAGGCAGGTCGTTATTCGTGATGTGTGATAACGTCCTGGAAGGCAACAAGACTGGCTCCTTCCCATCGGCTACCCGCTTCAAACGGTTGTGGTGTACAACACGCCGCTTCCTTTTTCCTGTTTCTTCCTGAATTCTGTACACGTTGTTAGGCAGCTTCTTGAGGACTTCATATGGATCCAACCATGGCAAATATAACTTCGAGGACTGTCCTCGCGGCACAGCGGGAGAATGTAGAAGAACTCTGTCGCCAGGTTCGTAGTCTTCTTCACACATCGTGCTGTCGTAGTGACGCTTCTGTGCAACCTTTGCTTTCATGTCGTTCACGATTGCGTGGTTGCGAGCCTTTTGTAATGTTGTCAGTAGACGCGATGCGTGTTGTTCGTAACCAGACGTCGACGCCATGTTAGTATGGACGTGCACGTCGAGCAGCACGTCAGCTGGGATATTCATGTTTCTACCGAAGAGCAGATAGTGAGGACTGTAACCAGTCGATTCATGCACGCTCGAGGGATAGGACATCATTACGAGAGGGAGCTTGATGTCACAGTCAGTCTGTGTGTCATTGACGTACGCACTCAAGCTGTTCATCAGCGTGCGATTGAATCGTTCAACCAATCTGTCCGGCTGGGGGTGGTTAGGGGAGGTCCTCGTCTTTCGGATGCCCAAAATTGAGCACATTTCTTGAAAGACGTTGCTCTCGAAAGTTCTGCCATGGTCAGAATGTAGTGCTGACGGTATCCCGTAGCGACTGAAGAAGTTGTGGACGAGGCTATTGGCGACCTCCTTGCTTTCTTGAGTCTTCAGAGGGAACGCTTCAACCCATCGAGTAAAATAGACGCTCACCACCAAGATGTACTTGTGGTCTCTTTCCGTCGTTGGAAACGGACCAGTGATGTCAATAGCCACGCGCTCAAAAGGGAAGGTGGCCGCTTCCTGAATCAGTGGTGCTCGTGCTCTGGGGTTCGGTGTCATACGAGCGGAGCACTTAACACATCTCGAGCGCCAGTCGGCTACACTTGGTACCATTCGAATCCAGAAGAACCTTTCTGCGGCCTTCTTTAGTGTCTTGGCGCGCCCAAGATGCCCGCCCACCGGGGCATCATGGACGGGCTCTAGGGCCAGCGGTATCCATGTCTCGGGGATCACGGGAACGGGTGTTGACTCTGGTGTTTTTGCCCACACGAGGCAGCCGTCGACGAGCCTTAGCTTCTGCCGGTTGCGGAAAAGCACTCCCGCGCTGCATCGACGAATCTCTCCTGCCGGCGTGCCTGCAAGCAGGGCGTCGATGATGGGCGAAAGCTGCGGGTCACGTCGTTGTTCTTCTCGAAGGTCTGTCATGGTGAATGAAGACTGTGCAACTGTCATGAGTGTGACATGTTGGCCTTCATTCGCCGGGGAAGGCCGTCGGGACAACGAATCTGCATTACCACGTTGCTTTCCCGGCCGATGCGAAACGATGAAGTCATACTCGCTGAGTTGGTCAATCTAGCGGGCGACTTGACCTTCCGGTTCTTTGAAGCTGTGTAGCCTGAAGCGCGCTGTGATTCATCCTGCAGGTGAATCGCCGTCCAAGCAGGTAGTGCCTAAAGTAACGGACGAAATAGACACGGACTAGCATTTCGTTCCTGGTCACACTGTAGCGGCGTTCAGGCTTCGTGAGGGTACGACTGCCATAGGCGATTACCCTCTCCTTCCCATCCTGTACTTGTGATAGTACCGCGCCGATACCGTTTTCACTTGCGCCCGTGTCGAGGATAAAGGGTAGGTCGAAATTTGGAAACGCCAGAACTGGAGAGTTCGTAAGGCGCTGTTTGGGCTCTTCGAAGGAGTCTTGGCACTGTTGTGCCAAGACTCCTTCGAAGTGCTGCACGATGCAAGTCCTAACAACGAGCGTTGATCCTCGACGCTTAAAGGTTGGGGTCACTTCGAGACCTTTTCTGTTTTCGTCTCGTCAGTTCCGATTCCCGTAGCCGAAATTTTGTTTCCCAAGTACAAAACGCTGTTGCTGAAGAAGTGGCATTTTGAAAGTTTCAACTTATACCCCTGTCAGACGGGAAAGTAAATGTCATTTTGATCGAATGTCATTCACCGCTCGGCGAATCAGCTCGTGATCCTGGTTCTTCACGTGATCCTGGTTCTTCATCGCTCACGCTCATTGGCCGAGCTGTAATGTCATTTTGCTTAAATGTCATTTAACGTGCCCGTCTGACAGGGGTATTAGACCTGCATCTTTGAACGCCCCCAGAACTTGCCGAAAGTGCATGACATGTTTGGCTTCTGTTTTCCTGAAGATGATAAGATCGTCGATATAGCAAAGACAGAAGTCAAATTTTCCTACGATCATTTGCATCAACCATTGAAACTCGCAAAAGCGTTGCACAGCCCAAATGGAAGGACATTAAATTCGAAAAGTCCTTGATGTGTGGCAAACGCTGTTTTCTCTCGAGATCCCGTCGACATCTCCACCTGCCAATATCCTGACGCCAGATCGATGGTGCTGAAATATTTAGCACCGTACAGGGCTTCGACAGTGTCGTCGATCCTAGGCAGTAGATATCCGTCCTTGTGTGTGACCTCGTTCAGCCGACGGTAATCTACACAGAAGCGCAAACTTCCGTCCTTCTTTTTCACCAGAACGACCGGCGCAGCCAATGAGCTGTTAGAAGGACGAATTACTCCCGTGTCCAGCATTTCCTCCGTTTTCGCGGTCACAACTTCGCGGCGGTTTGGAGGTAAACGGCGCGGGGCTCCTTTGATTGGGCCTGCTGCACCAGTGTTGATCGAATGCGTCAGAAGTGACGTTCCCGCCAAATCAAAATCACATTGAGAAATTATTTCCTCGAAGTGAAGAAGCGTACCTTCGATGAGTATTTGTTGATCACCCTGGAGGTGTTGTGATGCGGCAAGCTCATCTTGCAGCGAGGTGAGTGTCCATTTCTCTCTTTTCGTCGCAGAGCAGACGCTGTCTCGTGCCGCCTGCGGGTGCCTCTTGTCAAGTGGAGCAACGGAGTACTCGCCTTCAGGGTGGTCAAAAGCGTGCAGGGTTCCGATACCTGTACCCTTGAATAAGGTGACCGGCTCTTCGGAATGGTTGATGACACATACTGGTAGCTTACAAAGTCCTCGCCGCAAAGTCCTTACAAAGTCCTCGTATGACACATACTGGTAACTGTCAAAAGGCTCCAGGTGACTTCAGTATTCTTTTTCACGGGGAGATCCGGGCGAGGTTCGAGAAGCCCAGTACCGAACTCTGCCGTATTCGGTGAAATGGTCCCGAGAACGATGGTTGCGGTCCTCGGTGGCAGGACCGACGTGACAGAAAGCTGAACTCTTTGGGTCTCGGCACACGGGCTCTCTATATACTTGTCGTTCGAGTTTTCTCTCGCTGAAGTCAACCCGGAATCGGTGTTTTATTAAAAAGTTCAGTCCCTGGACGAACTCATGTAGGATGCCGGGAATAACAATGACAGGATGGCTCACCGAGAGATTTGCAACCTCAATGTTTAAGCTGCATGTTCCCCAAACTTAGAAGGCGGCGCATTAAGGCCAATGACTCCTTCTCGGTGAGTGAACTCAAGGTCAGGGTTGTCGCTCGAGAGCTCAAGCCACTTGTCGCCTCGTAAAATGGTCGCTGACGACCCGGAGTGAACAAGCATGTTCATGAAAAGTCCGCCCACTTTCCGCTTCACTGTTACTTGGGGGTGCGGAAGAATTCCCTGATTTTTTACGAATGTAGGGTTGTCACTTCGCTGTGGCGCACGCTGGTCAGAGTTTGCACACGATGTTGCGAGGTGGCCAGTACCGCACACTGAAAACATCGTGGTCGCCTCCTGGGAGTGTTTCCGCGGGGGAAAGCTTTGGCCGTGCTCCTGGAAGTGACTCTGCGACTCGATGAAACTGTTCAATGTGGCGCGAAGGTCGGCCATGCTGCTAGTCAACGCCGCAATGGGATCGCCCGTGGGTCGTGTAGTGGCTTCTGAAGTGTTACCCACGGCGGCGCAGAGTATTGGTGTCCCCGTAGTCGTAGACAGTTGCCCAATGGATGTTAGCCTTGAGGCTATCTCAAGAGCTTTCTCAAATGTTGCAGGGTCAGTGGCGAGGACTCTGTCACGTAACTTGGATTGGAGACCCACAATGAACTGGTCCCGTATCATCGGGTCGCCCACCTGTAGTGAAACCTCTGGATTAGCCTGTCCAAAGAGGTCCACAAGGTCGTAGGCGTAGACGTCTAGGGCTTCCCTGGGTTGATGACCGCAGGACCGAAACTGTGCCGCAGATACAGCACGCTGGCTCGCCGACGCCAAGCGAAGTGTCAACGCCTTCACTAGTACGGGAAAAGTGGCCTTGTCTTGGTCGGGAAGATGCTCGAAGACGCGGAAGGCCCATCCTCGGAGGCGTGTCGGCAGGTACACCAATATTTGGCGTCGTCCCAACCATTGGCTGCCGCGCAATCGGAGAAAGGTTTTGCCCATGACTCAAAGCTTCCGTCACCGGTGAAGACGTCTGAGGAGAAGGGGGTGTACAGGTTCGGTGGCCATCCCACCGTGCTACCAGATGTAACGTGATGGCCAAGAAGCGGGGGGGGGGGGGACAGCGCTTCGGCTAGCGCGCTTCTTCTTCTTCGTCGATACCGCGTTCATCACACGGCATGGATCCAAG
>JABSTQ010006619.1:0-21202 GCA_013358835.2 Ixodes persulcatus
AAGCAAGTAATATCTCGATTTTTATTCTTCAAAACTGCATCTCATCATTTCCTCCGTACTTACTTACAGACGGAACTCTCGAGTGCATTACCCTATTTGGTGGTTACGACGATACCCTCAAGCACATCACGTCCTGTGGGGTACCTCAAAGAAGTAGTGAGCGCGATTGAGTTTCTAACAGCTCGTTTTTCTCTGGAGCATTTATTTACGGTTTCTCGAAAAGTCTTATATGCTGATCTGATTGACATAACGTTCCCCGAACCTATGTAGCGAAGCATATATAGTGAAGGCCCAGGAAAAGATGTTCTCAGACGTGTCCGAAAGCTGCATGTCTCGCCTACCGCAAAGTCATTTTTCTTTAAGCTCCATACTTCTACGTTACCTGTAAAACCCTGGCTTCGTGAACGTGGAATTTTTGTGCCGTGGTCAATCAATTGCCGCCTTTGTAACCAACCGGAAACTATAGAGCATTGTTTTATCTTCTGTACTGATGCTTACCTTTTCTGGGATGTCCTACAAAGAACACTGAAAAAAGACTTAAATATCAATGCTTACACAATCCGTTTTTTGCCCTTAAAATTGAACGATAGTTTTCCTTACGATCTGTTTACATTAATGGGGTTGCATAGCCTCTGGAAAACAAGAATGATTGACAGGAATGCGGACCCTCCCCGATCTACCAAATCAAATTTTATTGAAACCGTAACGCATGTACGAAATGTATTTAACTACCTTGACGAGCGGCCAGATTGACTGTAGAAGGGTGGTAAGTTGGGCTAGTTGGTACTGGTTACACATGATTAAATCAGCGGACAACGTTGGGAAACTGTTGAAGAAAACAGAAGACAGGAAAGACGCTGCGTCTTTCCTGTCTTCTGTTTTCTTCAACAGTTTCATTTTTTCGAGCACGTCGCGCACGTTGTTAAATAAATGTTATTGAGTTGATTGAGCTTCTGCGGCAGCGAAGGCCACCGTTAATTCCGTCTTCTAGTCCAAACGTGCAGGACATTTCGGTTGCATGGACGTTTTTACCACTAATTGTTTCAAACGAACAAATGAAGCCGCTAGATACAGCGAAGTTCCGGAGCAGTGCCAGCAGCGCTACGTACACTGGGTAAGATGGCCGTCTCTGGATTGCGGGACGTACGCGGCTTCTAGGCCACTGTAGCGGAACTACAGTAGCGGAACCACGAGGCACTGTATCGACGTTTTCGACGTTATGGAAATCGCAGGAACTGTGTCTAAGGCAGGCAGGTTTTCCTGCCGGCTGCCTGGGTGCCTTCCGTGCTGAGTTCGGTTCTGTTTTCCCGTGCCGAGTGCCAACCGGCGTTCAACGTGGTTCTGTATTCGCAACTTTCACGGCCTATAGGGGGCGCGCTGGCGCCTACCAAAATGGCTGTCATCTGGATGATCGTCGTAGAACGGCGGTGCGAGGCGGGGTCTTCGACGCGTAAGTAATTCTAGTTTTGCTTTCTGCGAGCAGTGTTGGAGCCTTACTTTATTTTTTCCTGCCAGGAAGGAGTAGGGAAGCACCTTTATTGTGAAGCAGATCATCCAGGAGCTGGGGAGCGCGATTCTCACACCGCGGTACCACCATCGCTGAAAGTTGCGAATTCCTGCGTGTCAGCAACTAGCAGCAACATCGTGATGGCAGTGTTGTGCGTAGTGAACAGAAGACTGGAATCTACGATTTGCAAAAAAGCTGCTGCGCATGCGCGAGCAGAGTGTTTGGTTGGAAAACAAATGGCCGTGCCGGCTATTCCTAGGCTGCGACAGAGGCGCGGAAGCGAGTACGGCCGGGCGAGAGTTCACGAGTCGCTGTGTTTATCGTCATGCCGGCCCACTGTGTTGCGTTAGATTGCACGATTGCACGAATGACTTCTACGGCAAAGAGAACGCCGAGATTTTTTTAGATTTCCGTCGGCCAGGCGAAAGGAGAAGCTTGGATAGCTGCCGTGGAGAGAAGGAACACGGACGGCTCACGCTCACCATGGCAGCCGAACGAGCACTGCCGGATCTGCAGCGCGCATTTTGTCGCGGGTACATCAATTTTGCAGCACTCGGAAAGGGAGAGGAGGCTGCACGGACGACAGCTTGCGTGCACGAGCTTTATGCCAACGTGTTTCAAGGCAAACCAAAACTATGCATCACGAAGCCTATTTGTTTTCCAACCACCTTCCAGCCTCGCACCCATGTTTTCGGCGTTGCGCGATAGGTGGCGCGCACCATTTTGCAAATCGTGGATTATCGCCGATGTGACTGTGTGTTCGCGTATCAGTGGTGTAACAACAAGATGAGATGACGTAAACTGTCGGGCATTGATGCCGCTGGTCGGGCCCTGATCGGAGGGGGCGGGGTGTCGCAGGTTGACATTCCCCTTTACATTAAAGAGTTTAAGACCACTTGCGAAATTAGGTGCAGTCGATCGATGTGCGGATAATCATGTTGGAACGCTGGTCTGAACGGTAAGCTCCTATCGTACAGTGGCCAATGTGACTGTCGGTCCCCGAGAGCAATTGCGCTCTGGTGAAAAGACTGAACAGTACGAAAGAATGACTGAAAGTACTATATTTACAATAAAATTTTAGCATAAAAAACAGGTAAAATCGAAAAAAAAAGCTATCCTTTATTTTGCTGTTTAAATATACTACGGTTCCTGGAGAAACTGCCCTCCAAGTGGCGCGCTGGGATGAGCGCTAGACGTTTTCGAGCTCGCCACGGGGCAGCTCCGTACACTTAACACCTGCCGCAAGTCGCGGCTTTGATTGCATTCAAGTTGATCGAAAAGCGATCTCTCTGCCCGTGAAGCATCACTTCCAGCTGAGTGAATATCCGCTCTACACAGATTAATTCAAGACGGCAATTTCAGCCGTGCGCGAACAGCACAAATAGAAAAACAAACACTACAATAGAAATACTGGCTAGGAAGTGCCGTGCGGGGAAACAAACCCAGGCTTGCAACCGCATTGGAGCGGCTCGATTTATTGGCTTTCAAATAATTACGGCATGATCGAGCGTTTTCTTTTTAATAAGAGATTCATCCCCTGAGCCATTAAAAATACTCTCAGATGTATGACATTGCTGAAAAAAATTCAACATGCTGGGAATATTTTTTATTGCTTACGGAGTCACCGAAAAATTCCGTACGTTCAAAACGACCAGTATAAAAGACGGAAACGCAGAGCTCGGGAGTAGTGTTCGGGTTACTGTTGTGTTGCTGTTTGTATGCTGTTGTAGTGACGTTTGTATGTAGTATGTGTATGCGCATATGTATGTTCAGCTGATACTTGTACCGTAGTACGCGTAATGTGTGTAGCTGTGTGAAATGGAGGGTCCCGAAGCGCAATGTTGACGTCAGAAAATAATTTTTTTTTGTAGAACATGAATTGGGCGGTAACTAGCGCCACCTAGCCTAGCTACTTGCGATCAATCTGCTTGACCCTGTCATCTGGTGGCAAGCGATTTAACTTCCTTTTACCCTACGCGGCTACGCCAAATTTCGTGTTACCGTGCTGAAACGAGCCAAGAGGCTGCTTCGGATTTGCTTTTTTTGAGAGCGGCTTTTGGTTTTGCGGGCGAATGGTTTACCACTCCTTCGTGATGTGCGGTTGACGCAACGGTTGACGAAGGAATTGTGGCTCGAGGAATAGCAAAGGTAAGACAAAGTGCGCGAACTGGGTGCCGGTTGTCTCCGTTTAACATCGCAGTGCTGACGATGAGACGACTGAGTGACTGCATGCTTTCGAAACCTAAGTTTCTTTACCTGCAGGGGGAAGCCGGCTTCGGAAATAAATACAGTTCGCGGAAAGCTCGTGTTACGTTTTTATTTGCTGCTCCTCTCGCTCCGTACAATAGACTTCGTGTTCTCGTTAAGCCTTATTGAGCTCAATTTGCTCGATTCGTGGCCGCCATATTGAGATGCAGGTGACGGAGGAACTTTTGCTCCCCTGCTTTAGGGACGAAAGTTCCTCCATTTCTGAAGGAACATATGTGTCAAGAGCGTTGCTCCCTTTAGGGAGGACTATACTGACCCTTTTTTCTAAGAGTGTAGTTTAGAACTTTGCCCGTCTTTTGTCCAAACCCGTCGCAAAGTTTCCCTTCCTTTCCAATTGTGACACGTGGTTTTGTTTACTTCTGCTTGTCATTTTTTGTTTTTCCGTCCTTTCCGCGCGTGTTTGGTCGCAGAAAAGGAAGATCAGGTGATTTTTCTTAACAAGCTGCCTAGGCCTGCAGATTGGTCGAACTAATAATAGCAGCAAAAAAAATGCTTACAGTATTTACTATTGGGTATCGTAATCAACTTATGTGTAGCAGTTGCAAGCGAGCTGCCATGCCGCGCAATTTGTGAGCTATTCATACTGGGCTAAAATAAAGCGCAGCTGGCTCGTGAAAATTAGCTTCGGGTCGGGCCGGGTCGGCTGTCGGAAATGGATAGCGGATAAACCAGAGTTCTTTTTCTTGAGATCCCATTGTTTGTTTGCATATCAATTAAGTTACATCACAAAGTGCATTAGGGGATACGGTGGCCTGTGCTACATGTGCCAAAAACTAGACGTTTACAAGATAATGCCCAACCTTTCCAATCAGTACCTACAATTATGAAGAAGTTTATAAAAACAAATGGCGAAATCATTGCGAGGTGGTTGTACCTAGGGATGCCGCGAACTTTTTTCGAACCGAAGGTTCGATGATCGAATCAAGCGGTTCGAAAGATTTCGAATTTTCGAACTTTTCATATCGAGAAATTCGACGGAAGTCGAATTTTAGAACTTATTAAACTAAGAAGTTCGGCGCTTTTCGAAATTTAGAACTTATTACGCTGCGATATTCGATGCTTGTCGAACGTTCGAACTTGATAGACTAAAAAATTTGATGATTTTCGAACTTTCGAACTTCTTGTACTAAAAAGTCGAAGCTTTTCGAACTTTCGACCTTCCTACGCTAAGAAATTCGATAAGTTTCGAACTTTTGAACTTATTAATCTAAAGAATTCGAAAATTGTCGAACTTTCGATTCTTGAAAAGTCAAAAGTTCGAAGAACTTTGAACTTTGAGGGTAAAAGTTCGAAGTTCGTCGAACTTCGAAAGACCGGCAGGCGGTTTCATTTGGAATCAAGCAGTGAGGTACATTGTTTTTTTTTTTTTTCAATTTTACATGCGGTGCCGCATTCCTTCCGAAAGACAATGTCGTTTATTTCAATCATCTGACATGCTTGGTTTTAAATAAATAGATTCCCGAAGGCGCGAGGAAGGACGACGGGTTTTTGACAATTGTCGTTTGTGCCATATTTGAAGCGCGCTATAGCCGAAGCTATTTATGGTAGAGATGTTAAACTTTTTAAGAATGATCTATGTATAGCCTAGGTAAGTTTCGTCTTAAGATATGATTATTGTTGTTCAAGACGAGTTTCGAAGAAATATCCAAACATGTATCTACGGGCAATTATGCCCTAAACTTGGTAATTTTTTTCGTCTACATTGTTTGAGGTATCGCATTTAAATTAACACCACAGACAGTACATATCATTACCATCTGCAGAATACAAAATAATATATTTATTGTTTTTTTTTTCACGTTGAGGAATAAATTAACTCATGGGAGAAGATTTTAAAATTGTTCAAGTTCAGCACGTCATAAAAAAAAACATTTGTAATTTTTTTTTCTTATTTCACGTTCCTGGGACGTACGTGTTTCTTTTGGCCTGTACACATTTTGGTAGGAGAAACTTGTTTCGTAGTTCTGGGCCTCTGAACATGCAAGAATACAAGACTTCCGGCGGGTTCTTGATAGCTTTTTTTTCTCTCCAGCTTTTTATTTTTGCATTTATTGTTATGTTTATTTATTTAATATTTTTTGCCAATGGCACAGCTATTTAGGTCGAAAAGACATAGCTTTGAACTTCCGAGCCACCGAGCATGTGACGAGTAGTACCTTCTGACAACGAGTTTCTAACAATGACCATCCACGCGACCTTTTATGCAGTGAAGAGTGACAGTAGCTATTAGCCCCGAGAAGTTCGCGTGGCGCCCCCTTACGGCGAACCGGGGTGACGTCACGGCGAGGAGAGAATTTTTCCCCGACTCGCCCCGCTCGCCCTGTGGAGGCTGTGACGAGTTAGCTTTCGGTGCGCTCGTTTCTATTTAATCTTTTTTTTTTTTTTTGCTGTGTTTTTCGTAGGAAGTGTAAATTTTTATATGGGGCTTTATTGAGGTATGGCCTGTAGCTGCAGGCGAAACTTCAACCAACATTTTAAGCATGGTTGACAGGGCAGGCAACGCATGAATCACAGCTGGTATATGAAAATAAAGAAATATGGCCACATTTGCAGGAGCATCACTATAGATTTACATCTCACACAATAAATGCTGCTGATGGTCTGAATGAATTGGCAGGTTTTGTATACTATTTTTTTTTGTATCTCCGTTTTTAAACAAGATAGCCGAAGCAGAAAAGCAGCATGCTGCTCGAGCAACATGCTAAATACAGTCTGGGCCATGGGGAGAGAATCACAAGTAAGACAGCCCAACTGCAGGGGCAAAGTAAACAAAAAAAGGAACATTTATTATATACTCTGCTCGCATTTGACCTTTGCTGGATTTGGATTGTATTTCAATGGACTACACGGGTGGTATCTGTGGACTTGTTTATATCAACCCTCAAATAATGTATAACAAACGTAAGCGAGGGTGTCTAGCTTGTTATTGTCCCTTAAGTCCTAAAATTGAGATTGTACTTAAATCGAATTGTCCTGAAGCTAAAATACCAGACGTTTTTCGCACGCAGACTGTCACCCTTCACAGGTTTCACATTTTCTGCTACTAGTGCTGCATCTACCACTGGACAGACGTTCGAATGCTTGCTTTTACTCCTGTTTTCTTCTGTTGTCAGAGAGTTCAGCTGTAGGGAGTTTGGAGGCTGAGGAAGCTTTTGGGAACCTGCAGCAGTGTCTCTTTTAATTGGAAATAAACGACAATTCAAACTAAACGGTGTATTTTCCGAATACTCAAGGCTGGAATAAATATGTCAGGAAAAAGTATAAAAATTACAAATTACGGTACTATTGCTGTGCATATTTTGGGCAGTTCAATACATATCATACAGGCAACGGGGGGCAATTCGGCCGTTTTTCCTGCTACCATACAAAATAACTTCCAGTAATTATGCATCTTCTAAGAATTATGCCTGCATAGGTGTATAAACTATATAATTAATTCACGAAGAAGCTACATTTATGTAAAACAACCCTGTTCCACGAGCACTTCAAAGATCATCAGACGCAGGGCCTTTAAAACATCTGCGAACCAGCGCATGCAGAGTAGCAGCGCAGAGTCGGGGTCGCGAGCTAATTTGCCGACCACCCAAAGGCCCATGATATAAATTCCACTTCGAATGCCTTGAAAGCGGGATGTAATATTGTCACGAATGACAAGGGATGAGGCGGCGAATAACTGAGTAAACTAAACGTTTAATCGGGCGAACTTGTGCCCAAAAATAAAGAAGGAAACAAGAGATAACAGTAGAGCGTCGCGGGCGTCGAAGTCGGCGAAAGAGCAGAGTCGAACGCTGGGGCGAAAACTGACCGTGGCTCGCTACGCGAAGCCCCTTATGTACACGCGTGAGCTTCTGGAATAATCGGCGTAGACGGTTCGGCGTGTAGAACTTTCTAAACTCGAACAAGCAACACGGTTCTCGAATTTACCAGAACATTAGATTAGATGTCAACAAAAAGGCGTCCCCGCGGCCAGGAGTCGAACCCTGGCTTTTCGCGTGGGAGGCAGGCGCTATAACCGTTAGGCCACGCGCGCGCTGCCTACTTGGCGAGCTGCGCGCGCGGCATTACTCCCCCCCCCCCCCCCCTTTAAAAAGTGCATCGCCCCGATGCAGCACAAAACAAACCAAACAAAACAAAAAAAGAACGGTAAGCTAAAGAGTCACTTGGAACACATAAGGTCCACAGTCCTATCGAGCGTAGTACGGCTTCATGCGCACGACGTGGACGACTTCTGGTCGTGGAGGGCGGCGTGATGAAGTCCGTGTTCCGTCGGGCATCACCTCGTAGTTGAGATCCCCGAGTCGACGAAGCACTTTGTAGGGTCCAAAGTACCGTTTTAGCAGTTTCTCACTGAGGCCGCGGCGACGGATGGGCGTCCACACCCACACCCTGTCTCCGGGCTGGAAGTGGACGTCCCTGCGACGAAGGTTGTAGCGGCCGGCGTCGACGCGTTGCTGGTCTTGAATCAGGAGTCGGGCGAGCTGGCGGACTTCTTCGGCCCGTTGAGCAACCACCTGGGCGTCGTCGCTCTCACTGTCAGCTGGCTCATGGGGCAGCATCGCGTCCAGCATGGTCGTTACTTTCCGACCATGTACCAGCTGGAACGGGGTGAATCCAGTGGTCTCTTGAGCCGCCGTATTGTAGGCGAACGTGACGTAGGGCAACACCTCGTCCCACGTCTTGTGCTCTACGTCGACGTACATAGAGATCATGTCGGCGATTGTCTTGTATAGTCGCTCCGTCAGCCCGTTGGTCTGCGGGTGGTTCGCAGTTGTACGACGATGGCTGGTGTGACTGAGTCGGAGGATTTCTTGGGTCAGCTGTGCCATGAACCTTTTTGTTGACATCTAATCTAATGTTCTGGTAAATTCGAGAACCGTGTTGCTTGTTCGAGTTTAGAAAGTTCTACACGCCGAACCGTCTACGCCGATTATTCCAGAAGCTCACGCGTGTACATAAGGGGCTTCGCGTAGCGAGCCACGGTCAGTTTTCGCCCCAGCGTTCGACTCTGCTCTTTCGCCGACTTCGACGCCCGCGACGCTCTACTGTTATCTCTTGTTTCCTTCTTTATTTTTGGGCACAAGTTCGCCCGATTAAACGTTTAGTTTACTCAGTTATTCGCCGCCTCATCCCTTGTCATTCGTGACATTTTGGTGGAGGTGCGGGGTAACGCATGCCCCTGCCGCGTACCCCCCCGAGGGCCCGCAGTGCAAGTTCGACGCCAAGCCCACGAAGAACCAACGAAGGCACTACCGAGATCCGGTTCAGTCGTCGCACCCTTGGCCTACCCCCGGAGTTAGGACCCTTGCCACCCAGGACCAGGCAAACAACGAGGACGACGATGGCCAACCAGTCGGAGACCCCGGCCGCTCCTGCCGTCGTTTACCTGCTAGTCGTACCGCGGACGGCTGCTCCATTCCACGGAGAGCAATACGAAGACGTCGAAGACTGGATTGACCAGTATGAACGCGTTGCCCGCCACAATTGCTGGACCGACGAGCAGCGCCTGCACAACGTCTATTTTTCACTTGAGGGTACCGCCAAGCACTGGTACGAGAATCATGAGTCCTCTTTGACGTCGTGGGATATTTTCAAGACCGATCTCAAGGCTACGTTCATCAACCACCACCGCCGAGAGAGAGCCGAGGACCTACTGCGAACCAGAACCCAGGGCCCCAACGAGAGCGTCACCGGCTTCGTAGAGGACGTTCTGCGCCTGAGTGCCCGCGCCGACCCTCGGGCTACCGAAGAGAAGAAGATACGAATTCTCATGCGCGGGGTGAGAGACGACATTTTCGGAGGCCTCGTCCGAAACCCACCGGCAACCGTCGACGCCTTCGTCACCGAGGCAACAAACATCGAGCGCGCCCTCCAAGCGCGCGCTTCCCACTACCAGCGGCATCCAAGCGTCACTGCAGCCGCTCTGCTTAGTGGCGAAAACGCTCCTGGAACGGACATCCGCGAAATCATCCGGGAGGTCGTCCGGGAGGAGATCCGCCGGTTCCTGCCAGCCGCAAGCCGACCAGCGACGCTCTCCATCGCCGAGGCTGTGCGGGAAGAAGTTCAGAGAGCCATCCAACCAGAGGCTCCCGTCGCCGTGGCAGCTACCGAGGAGCCCACGTTGACTTACGCCGCAGTGGCCCGACGGCCACCGCCTCCTCCTCGCACCTATGTCGCGCCGCCCCGACGTCAATCTCCTGCGCCGCAACACGACAGACGCCACGACGACCCGGTGCAGTACGCCCGCACGGAGCCTCGCGCACCCCGGAAAACTGACGTGTGGCGAACGCACGACCGACGCCCTCTGTGCTTCCATTGCGGGGAAGCAGACCATACCTACCGCCGATGCCCATACCGACGACTCGGGCTGCGCGGGTTCCACCCGAACGACCCGCGCCCCCGTTATGGTGAACGACCTCGGGAGATCGACGAGTACTTGCGACGACCTCAGTCCCCCGAGCCTGCGTCCCGCCGAGAGTTCCGGTCGCCGTCGCCGCGACGTCCAGCTTCGCCGATGCACCGACCCCGACGTGAAAGCCTGTCGCCCCTCACTCCTCGCCGGGGAAACTAGGCGCGGCAACCCCCGGAGGTGGAGTTGCCGAAGACGACCGACGCCAAGATCCTCCACGAACGTCGGAGGGCCCCCACTCGAACGCTACCAGAGACCGAAACGACGCCCCTGCAACGGTGTCCAATAACCTAAACGTCGTCATCGACGGCCACGACGCATCAGCACTCGTGGACACCGGAGCAGACTACTCAGTCTTGAGTGGGAGGCTCTCCCGCCGCCTTCGAAAAGTCATGACGCCGTGGGATGGACCTCAGATACGAACCGCCGGAGGGCACCTCATCACGCCGGTCGGGAGATGCACTGCTCGCGTCGAGATTCACGGTGAGACGTGCCCTGTCAAGTTCGTCGTTTTGCAAGACTGTTCGAGGGACGTTATCCTCGGAATGGACTTTCTCTGCGAGTATGGCGCCGTCATCGACCTCGGGGCGAACCAGTTGACGCTGCGAAAGCCTGTCCTGCCCCCGGTGGAGGCCAACACGACGTCATCCGCGATCCGAGTTATAGCCGACCATGTGAATCTGCCGCCGCGGTCGAGTGTTTTCGTCACCGTCATGACCGACGCAGCCATGCACGGCGAAGCTCTTCTGGAAGGCAGCGTTCAACTGCTCCTTGAAAAGGGAATTGGCGTCGCACGAGGCGTACCGGATCTTCAAGAAGGACGAACAACTGTTCTCGTGACAAACTTTCGAGAGGAACCGCAGCACCTAACGAAGGGTACCACCATGGGCTACGTCGAGGAGCTTCAGACGCCAGCCGTGGTCACCGCAGTCTCAGAGGAAACCTCGTCGCCACAACAGAAGAGCACGACGCCGCCGCCGCTCGACATCGACCCCGAGCTCCCGGCTTCGAAGCGCCGGCAACTGGTTGATCTCCTCGCCGAATACAGTGACTGTTTTGCCACGACATCGAAAGTTCGCCAAACACCAATGGCGAAACATCGCATTATTACCGATGACGACGCACTCCCTGTTCACCAGTCGCCGTATCGAGTCTCCTTAAAGGAAAGGAGAGTGATTCAAGATCAAGTTCAGGAGATGCTCGACGACGACATCATTCAACCCTCAAGAAGTCCATGGGCGTCCCCAGTCGTGCTTGTAAAGAAGAGGGACGGAACCCTGCGGATTCTGCGTGGACTATCGTCGACTGAACGCTGTGACAAAGAAGGAAACAAGAGATAACAGTAGAGCGTCGCGGGCGTCGAAGTCGGCGAAAGAGCAGAGTCGAACGCTGGGGCGAAAACTGACCGTGGCTCGCTACGCGAAGCCCCTTATGTACACGCGTGAGCTTCTGGAATAATCGGCGTAGACGGTTCGACGTGTAGAACTTTCTAAACTCGAACAAGCAACACGGTTCTCGAGTTTACCAGAACATTAGATTAGATGTCAACAAAAAGGCGTCCCCGCGGCCAGGAGTCGAACCCTGGCTTTTCGCGTGGGAGGCAGGCGCTATAACCGTTAGGCCACGCGCGCGCTGCCTACTTGGCGAGCTGCGCGCGCGGCAATATCGTCCTAAATCATGACCATACAAGGAACAGAATTCCAGCGTCTGAAACACTTGCGCCACCGCTTCACCGACCCCTCGCAAAATTGACTTCTGTCGTGTGGGGACGCGGAGGTTCATCGGCGGAATCGCCTCCGCCGATAGCTTTCGGGATTTGTAACCCAATTTTAAAGGTAAAAGGGACAAGCAGGCTTATAAAATGTACGGAAGCACGTCTATATCGGCCTAACTCAACGTCTTGTGCACCGGGTAAACGAGGTCCAGCTCCTCGAAGTGCTTGCGGCACACAACGCCAAACCAGGAAACTGGTGCTGGGAAGCGAGCCGATGCGAGATCGCGGAGCGGAGTCCTCTTCCTGACGTCACGGTACACCTCACCCAATCAGGGCGCGGCGACCGCAGCGACGCTTGTGTTCGCTCTCGGGGCTAATACATATGCCTAAATAATTTCAGATTAAGATAAGCTCGACCATGCCCTCTTTCCCCGTATTGTTTACTTTAACAGTCCGAAATATCTGGGGGAGGGGCAAGAGACTGGAGCCCCCCCTCCCCCTTCCCCCCCATTTTTTCTCTTCCGACGCCACTGGTAAGGTAGAACGCTCCTCGACCTCAAGTTGTGTCGGCTTCTGTGCTTTTTGCTCGGCGTTTCTTCCGTCCAGAAAAATAAACCTCCAAAGCAATTACAAACTAAAAAATTGTCAAGGTGCAGGTGAGCTGGTGTATGTTGATCATGATGCAAAATCTTGAGACTGGGAATGAAATTCGAAAGAAATAGTGTAAGAAGAAATAAAAAAGGGGACAGGAGAACGTCTCAAACTCAGCTGAGTTTGAGACGTTCTGTTTTTCAGCTGAGTTGAGTTTGAGAAGTTGTCCTGAGCTGAGTTTGAGACGTTGTCCTGTCCCCTTTTTTCTGTCTTCTTACATTTTTTCTTTTAAATTTAATTCCCAGAGCTGAGCTTGAGGCGTTATCCGGTACCCTTCTTTCTGTCTTCTTACACCTTCTTTTTTTAAAATTTCATTCCCAGTCTCAGGATTTTGCATCATGTACAAACTAAACTTACTATATGCCAGCGTCACTCGGGCGGCGTTCGATCGGATTACTACCAGCGTGTAAGGGGGAAGGGATGCAGTTTGCCAGATCGCTTCAAGGTTTTTCTGAGCCTCAACCACCTGCCTGCCCCTGGCCGTTTCGAACTGGATGAGTATCGTTAAACAGTGCGTTCGTGTGATCACTACTTCGTGATGCACGTTAATAACCACCCCGGGATGGCGGTCACAATTACTGATCTATGGTCACACGTCACTCTGCACTGGCAAATATTCCAGCACATCCGGGAAACTCGTCATCTGATTTCATTGCCTGACCAACTTTGCGCAGTTTAAATATCACACCCGAACTTTTCTAAACCTGATTTAGTGAAAACCAGTGAGGCGTGAAAACGTTATTTGAAACTGAAACTGTGGCGGAACATTAAAACCGGACCTCGAACTTTGCGCACTTGGACTTTAAAGAAATAGACCATTTGCAGTATTCCCAAGCGCCCCGGCCCGCACTCAAGGAATCATGGGAACGGTGTTCCTTCAGCTCCCTAGTGATCACTAATTTTCGCCTAACTCCATGGTTACACAGATTTTGAGCGTAATTCGAGGTCACCCTGAACAAGCGCCTGATATACCCCAAGGACCTGTCATATGACTTTTAAACTTGCTCGTCAACGTCAGCACTTTTTATACTGCACATGCGATCCACCTTTCAACCTGGCTGAGCTGCAGAAATCTCTTACAATATTATCATTCTCGTGATTGTTGTTTGAGCAGGAATTGCTTAAAAAGCCGATTATTCACAAAACCAAAAAACAGGATTTAGCTCGGAGTCCGCGGGGCTGTTTATAGCATTTTTAACGTTTATAACTTAATATCAGCATGATAATAATGTAAGAGATTTCTGCAGCCCATTCAGGCTGAAGGGTGGACAGCATGCACAGTATCAAAAACGCTGACCTTGAGGAGAAATTTTAAAAGCGACATGACAGGTCATTGGGTATATCAGGCGCTTGTTCAGGGTGACTCCGAATAGACCTATTGCTATATTACCCAAGCATCAAGGAGAATGCAGGGATTGGTGTTCCACGCGCCGCACGTGCTGGCCTCAGCAGTAGTAAATTTTCCAAAGCAAAAACCTAAAACAAATTGTATCTTGCACGCGCATTCGTCAACGCTTTATTTTGGTTATTTACTTCGAATATTTTATACGGGGAAGACGTGCGCGTGTGGCGCGTGGAACACCAATCCCTGCATTCTCCTTGATGCTTGGGTAATACAGCAAATGGTCTATTACGCTCAAAACCTGTGTAACCAAGAATAGGGTTGAAATTACCGATCACTAAGGAGCTGAAGGCCCACCGTTCCCATGATTCTTTTAGCGCGGGCCGGGGCACTTGGGTTATATAGCAAATGGTCTATTGGAAACCTTCGAAGTTTTTTTTTTTTGGGGGGGGGGGGGGTTTAGCCCTGAAAGAGAATCAAAACTTTCGAACTTTTCGAACTTTATGTAGAAAGAAATTCGATATCTTCGAATTCATCGAACTTTATGTTTATAAAAATGCGAAACGTTCGAATTTTTCGAATTTTAGATCCAAAGAAATTTGAAACATTCCAATCTCTCGAATTTCAAGTTAGGAAAGTTCGAAATCTTCGAATTTCTTGAACCTCAAGTAAAACAAATATTCAAAATAATCGAACCCGAATTTTTATAAACCGTGAAAGCTTCGAACTTTTCGAACTCGAAACTCCACGATTTTTGAAAGTTGCGAATTGTTCGAATTCGATCCTCCGTACGGTCGAAAATATCGAAACTTTTCGATTTCGAACATTAGTTCGGTTTGAAAATATCGAAACATTTCGAATTCGAACCTAGGGTGGTTCGCGGCATCCATAGTTGTACAGTCAGCACGAAATCAAACCCGAACGCCGGAACGCGTGGCCGTTGATACAGGCTGCTCCACCTGGAGGGCCCCTGAAAACTAATGAAAATGCGCCGGGGTGTGAGGGTGCGGGTCCTACTAAGATGAGCTCGACCCTCGTGCGGCGCGTCTGGGAGTTCCGCGTTTAACCGGTGGCGCGCTGTAAGCGCCGTCACATCCGATACAAAAAGCACTGTCACTCGCTTTGTGTATCGGATTCCCAGAGATATCTTTTCAGCGCTGTCATTCATTATCGCTTTGTGTATCGCAAGGGCGAAATGAAAGTTGAAACATTTCGTGCACAGAAAACCCGTAGTGCTTGATGACGTGTCATCGGAACCACGCTGGGGCTCCGGTGAACAACGTGCCACGCGCGGTTTCTGAGAAATAGTGAAACGTCATAAACGCGAAATAAAATTTGTTTATTCGCACGACCATACTCTTTATGAAAAGAAAAAAAACAAATGCTGCAACAGACCGACGCGGATGCCTCGGTTTTTATGAGCAATGCCCATGTTTTTGTGCGAGGTTATTAGTCAAATCTTAAAAAAGCGAGGAATTGCTTGCTGACGCTCTCTGTGGTAACCGCCGATATGCCAGGCGTATCAATTCCGGACCGGAATAAATTCATCACCCTGTCTGAGCAGGGCATATCGCAAAGACCTATAGCCAGGTTAAGCGGCCGCCCGGTGTCGACCGGGCGACAGTGCGGCGACAGAAAAGCACCCCGAGTGACGGCGCTTACAGCGCGCCACCGGCGAAGCGCGGAAGTCCCAGACGCCCCGCGCGAGGGCTGAGGACATCTTAGTAGGACCCGCACCCTCACACCCAGGTGCATTTTCATTAGTTCCCAGGTGGAGCAGCCTGTATCGATGGCCACGCGTTCCAGCGTTCGGGTTTCATTCCGTGCTGACTGTACCTCACCGCCATAAGTTTTTCCCCAAAGCCGGGGTCACACTGCTTGTACATCATACAAAAGACAGTGTGCAAACAGATTCGAACTCGAGTCGTCACGAGATCTGAGCTTCGAATGCCGCAAGACAACGAGTTCAAGGAGACACGCGGCATTTGAACCACGGATATTGTGGTGACTGATATCTGCAGACTGTCTTGTGTATAATGTATAAGCAGTGTGACACCGCAATAGGATCCGCAAAAATTGCGTAATAAATATTAAAAATATTAAAAATAGAACAACATGGACTTCACTATATAGTACCAAATCTTGTGAGGCGCAAAACGCTATGCCAAACAACGTGCGAAGGTAAGAAAAAAAAATTTTGCAGCATGACTATTTTTATTTAGGTAAATACTAATGTTTTTTTATGAACGGAGCTTTTTTTTAGTTTTATACGTGCTACAGATTGCAATGAAATATATCAAAAGGCGCGCTTGTAGCGCTAGCCGCAAGATGTCCAGATGAATATCTCAAATTAAATATTTAAATAAGCAATATAAATTTTCTATCTACGTCCCCAGAGCAGCTGTTCACCGTTCTACCACAATACACAAAAAAATTGTAAGTATAAGTTGCAGTAACTCGAGGTAACGAGACTTTTTCTTGAAATCTTCAGCCTCGCGCCATGCTGTCGATGACTCGGTTGGGAGTGCCTCCCCGCTGAGACACGCCGTCTCCTTCTCTTTTTTCGATTACGCCCTCTTCGCACGAATGGGACGGCCGGAGAAGCGTTCGCGCGCTTCGAAATCTCGAAGGCCATGCTGAGGCACTCCTGATAACAGGAGTCGGCGCCAGGGGCGCAAGTTAGCGCTTCGCTGGCTGTCGTGCTGCGCGTCTGCTCCAGCCGCCTCAGCCGCTGCGCTTTGTGACGGAGCTCGCGTGCATGCTCCCCCCCCCCCCCCCCCGCCCCCTTCGCCACTTATGGTCAAGAGGTCCAACGAGTCAAAAGGTCCAACGAGTCAAGAGGTCCAATAGCCACGTGACAGCCGAGTCAAGAGGTCTAACGAGTCAAAAGGTCCCATTCGAGTCAAGAGGTCCAACGCGTCAAGAGGTCCAACGAGTCAAAAGGTCCAATTTGTGTCAAGAGGTCCAACGCGTCAAGAGGTCCAATAGCCACGTGACAGCCGAGTCAAGAGGTCCAACGAGTCAAAAGGTCCAATTCGAGTCAAGAGGTTCAACGCTTCAAGAGGTCCAACGAGTCAAAAGGTCCAATTTGTGTCAAGAGGTCCAACGCGTCACGAGGTCCATCAAGCCTTATTTTTATCTTCTCTGTTTATAATTATATTGCTATTAATGACTGCTTGTGACGGTTACTGACTATTTGACCTATTTGAATTCTTTTGGACAATACAAGTACTACATAGCCATTGGAGACAAGTAGACAGATACTATTTGCCACAATGTATATGTATTTGAGTGTTAAATAATGGATAGTGCCTGGCTACATATTTTAGACTTGTAGAACTTAATATCTGTGTTCCAGTCTCTCTGTTCTAGGACTCATTTATGCCATTTCTACGGAAGTGTCTCTCAAATTCCCGAGATATAAAATACAAATGTACCTCAGCATCTCGCGTTTAGCCTTCCCTTTAATGTATCTCAGTATTTGTGATCGCAAATACTTCCTTGGGTAACTTTGTCAAGTCCCAGGGTTCTCGTACGTTCTATTAACAATATGATGCACTACTATTTTATGCTTTAGTTTTTATTCACTGAGTTCACCAAATTACTAAAGAGGTAAATAACACAACATGGGAAGAGGCTCAAACTATCATTCTAGGGAGTCTTTAAACGAGCCCAAATTATGCCACTTGGCGTCCAATGGAGTGTTGCAAATGAATGCGAGCATTGTCTCTTTGAAACGTTATGACCGGTGCAAGCTATAGCGGGTTAATTTGGGTCGTTGGTTTACTCAAAAGCACGGAGCAGCCACAAATACTTATGCTACCGATATGTAACTCCTTTACTGCTCTTTATTTTTGAGAATGCTGTGAAATAAACCATAAAACTGAACGTTTCATGATTAAGCATTCTTGACACGCATTACCCGAACACTTGCCTGTCGATATCATTTATTTTTAGTTGAAATTACGCGATGTGTTAGTCGGTTGGAATTGTAAGATGGTGGGTTAGTTGCTCAATCAGTTTTAGAAAATTGGGTCAGAGATTGAAGTCGATTGAAGAACTGTATGTGTCGGAAAGCAGGTCGATCTCTGAAGCCGATAGATCTAGTGTGTCCAGTGCTAGGCCATGGCGAACGGAAAAATGGCTAACTTTACATGCCATGCTGCGCCAGGGCAAAGTGTATCTTTAAGTTCTTCGAAGACCAAGCACTTCAAAACTTCAAGGAAGCTATTTTGACGAGACGTGAACAAATTTAAACAATTATTACAACTTTTGAAAATGATGTCACAGAAATATAAAAAAAAAAAACTATGTTCACTTATCCTGACGTCAAACGCCGTTAAGGTCGGTTCTCACATGCAGCGAAGCGCTGATGTAGCGCTCCTCACTTGCCGTCAGCTACTTATCGTCTGCCATGAGCAACAGTTTTGACGGTGCGATACAAAGCTGGTGAACGCTCCCGTCAGCACGCGCTTAGCGCGAGGTAAGCGCTACGCTTGTAGCGCTACCCGCTGCATGTGTGAACAGGCCTTTATAGTGCTTTAGTGTGATGGTAGACGTCGAAATAGCAAATAACTATGGACATATCTTTCGTATGTGACGAAAGATGTGTTCAAAATAGTTTTACAATTATTTCGAACCCGGATGTTGAAGTAGTCACTTCCTAAAAAAAAAAAGCATCTCAAATCGTGAAATGTTAAGACCTTTCCGGTTACGTGTTAAATATTCGCGGGCAAAGCAACACGGGAGATGCAGATTTACGACTTTGTGGTCAGGGGTAGAAGAGAGAAGGCACACAGGTCCCCAACAAACGAATGTTGCTGTAAGCTTGACAGTTTATAACAACAATAATTTCCGGTGTTTACAAATCCAGTACCCAGCATGCAATCCCAACAGCCCAGCGCGCGCGTATCTGTCGCTTCAGAAACCAAGCAAATCACGGGTCATACGCACGAACACTGATTACATCACCGGCCAGAAACGATGTATCAAAGCCGTGTTCGTGAGATCCCCCTGCCGTGTGGAAGTCTTCCCAGCTCAACTTTGTGCGCTTTTTCGTACATTTTTCTTCTCCGCTTTTATTGTTAGCATCTCTGTTGTCTGCTTTTTTAATGCGTGATCATTACCTGACCCAGTCAGCAAAAAAGCCGTCGGCAAAATCCGTCGTCAAAATCCGTGACTTGTTCAACACAATCCAACACAATAAAAAAAACTCTGGTCACGTGGTATTTTTGGTCACGTGATCTCTCTGGTCACGAGACCTATCTAGTCACGTGATCGAACCGAAAAAAAACATCTGTGGTCGCGTGACCTTTCTTATCACGTGACCAAACCAAAAAAAAAAATCAGTGGTCGCGTGACCTCTCTGGTTACGTGAGCACAAAACCATCCCCTGCCTGGCCCTCTTGATCGTGAAACTAGCGCGCTATCCGTTGCGGCAACACAACTCGGGAAAAGGTAGTGCTCGCGCATTCTCACATTGTAAGAGAAAGCTTAAGTGCCCTCATAGTTTTTTTTTTCTCTTTTTCGCCTGTACTTATTTCACACCCCTTGCCTGTACATATTTCACACCAAGAGATGCAACGAGTCAAGCTATCCAATATTGGACCTCTTGACGCGTTGGACCTCTTGACACATCGAGGCACGAGTCAAGAGATCCAATATGGGTCAAGAGGTCCAACGCGTCAAGAGGTCCAACGAGTCAAGAGATCCACGGCGAGTCAAGAGGTCCAACGCGTCAGCAGGTCCAACGCGTCAAAAGGTCCAATGTTGGACCTCTTGACTCGTTGGACCTCTTGACGCGTTGGATCTCTTGACTCGGAATCCCCCTTCGCCGCCACCGCGCGGGTCACTCGTGAACGTTTCGCGCCGAACTTTTCTGCATGCAGAGCAACAATTGATTTTTCATGTAGAATTGCATTCTTGTTGAAGCTAACTCTGATTTCCACGTTTACCGTATAGTGAAGTGTCACCAGCCACCGCCAGCTGACGAACACCTGCGCCTTGACAAGATAGCAAAAAAAATGGTGCAAAAGGAGGACGTAGCGACGTTTTTCTCGCGGCGTCGCGCGCATGGAAGGCTGGGACTGGAGTTAGCGTCCGCTGCGTTCCTCATAAAACGCAACTCTGCATATGACGGTTTGATCGATAGATCGAAATACAACCACAAACGTTTTGCTATCCACGATATTCACGGGCGTACCCTGCCATTGGTAGTGAATACAATAGAGACCAATGTGAAGGGGGAGCTTCTGGTAAACGTCATAGCGGCGTGCCGACCTTTCACTAGGAGACATAGCTGCTTCAGGGCCTCCTGAACAAGTTAGGCCTCTTAGTGCTACGTGGGCACGCCCGTTCCGAGGCTTACCAGAATCTCCCCTTTCATGATCTTCCTGCCAGATCCGCTCCCCTTGGTGTTTTAATATAGACCAGTATCAAAAAGGGCGTCTATTTCTAGAAGCTATCCTCTGAGGTTAGCTGTGTGTGAACGATGTGTGCGAAGGTAATTAATAAGCAGGAACACAAGACAAGAAGACAACAAAGAAAAATATATTGAAAGTCCTCTGTCCGCATAAAAAAAAATTAACAAGAAAAATCGCTTGGGTCTACCAAATGTGTTAGCATTAGTGCGGAACGATCAGTATCCACTAAAATTGCCATCGACGGCAATCACTTGCGCTAAACGTCGTGGCATAGATTCATACAGCGCAGCCACTGTCTCGGGATGTCCCCGGAGCGTTTCCCACTCTTGGCTGATCACTTGCCATAACGCATCTGCCGTGGCGCTGCCAAGATTTCGCGATGAAAGTCGTTTTTTCATAAGCCCCCATACATTTTCTATGGGGTTCATATCTGCCCCGTTTGGTGGCCACTGCAGCTGACGCACACCTCGAGCTTAGGAGTTCGTCCACCTTGCGCGCCGTGTGTACAGGGCTGCGGTCGTGCTGCAACAGGTAGACGCCATCCGGAAATGGCCCGTCCAGGACGTAAGGCAGCAGAGTCTGTTCAGTCATGTCGCAGTAGGCAGGGGCGTTGGAACGCCCATCTATCCGCACAAGTGGTCCAAGTCCATCCTTGCTGATGGCGCCCCAGACGGACACAGCACAGCGGCCACTTGATAGCACACGTTGTGTGTACTCCGGCAGGTATCTATACAAAAAGTGTTGCGAAAGCGGCGTAAAAATGTAAGCCCCATAACTTGTGGCGAGTTAGGGTTTCCCATTACCACGAAAATTATGTTTATTTTTAATCGTAACGTTTCGCTTTTTATTGTGTAAAGATTTGAGTTCCGGCTTTTATAATTTGCGATATTTT
>JABSTQ010006620.1:0-68745 GCA_013358835.2 Ixodes persulcatus
GAGGCTCTCTCGCCGCCTTCGAAATGTCAGGACGCCTTGGGATGTACCTCAAATATGAACCGCCGGAGGCCACCTCATTACACCAGTCGGGAGATGCACATCTCGTGTCGAGATCTACGGTAAGACGCGCCCTGTGAAGCTCGTCGTTCTGCAAGACTGTGCGAGGGACGTTATCTTCGGAATGGACTTTCTCTGCGAGTATGGCGCCGTCATCGACCTCGGGGCGAATCAGTTGACGCTGCGAAAGCCTGTTCTGCCACCGGTTGAGACCAACACGACGTCAACCGCGATCCGAGTTATTGCCGACCATGTGAGTGTTTTCGTAACCGTCATAACCGATGCAGCCATGTACGGTGAAGCTCTTCTGGAAGGCAGCATCCAGCTGCTCCTTGAAAAAGGAATTAGCGTCGCACAAGGCGTAATGGACCTCCAAGAAGGACGAACAACGTTTCCCGTGACAAACTTTCGAGAGGAGCAGCAGCACCTAACGAAGGGTACCACCGTGGGCCATGGCTTCAGGCGCCAGCCATGGTCACAGCAATTTTGGAGGAAACCTCGTCGTCACAGCAGAAGAGCACGTCGCCGCCGCAGCTCGACATCGACCCCGAGCTCCCAGCTCCAAAGCGCCGGCAAATGGTTGATCACCTCGCTGAATACAGTGATTATTTTTCCACGTCGTCGAAAGTTCGCCAAACACCAATGGCGAAGCATCGTATTGTTACCGACGACGACGAGCTCCCTATCCACGAGTCGCCATACCGAGTCACCTTAAAAAAAGGAAGGTGATTCAAGATGAAGTCAAATAAATTCTCAACGACGACATCATTCTACCCTCAAGATGTCCGCGAGTATCCCCAGTCGTCCTTGTAAAGAAGAAGGACGGAACTCTGAGGTTCTGCGTAGACTATCGTCGACTGAACGCTGTGACTAAGGACATATGTCCACTATCCGAGCAGCGACATTTAAAATAAGCATGAGGGGCGGGCTCATCACAGGACGGATGCAGTTGAAGCTTTGAACTACTGCTTCATAGATGTGTTTATAGTTATATTTCTCAATCTTGAACTTAGCCACAATTTAAACAAACTTTAAAATTATGATAAATTTCTTTTATAGAACGTAGGAGTAATTGAGGCGGCGCGGCAGCTATCAACAAAAATGTTGATCTGGAGGATATACATAGTACAATTCGAAGATCTGTGTTTTAGACCGGGACAAAATAAAGCAATACATATTTTAATGAAAAACAGGGCAGTCTGGTGCAGTATACTTTACCTAAATTAAAAAAAAAAAACATCAGCTTGTTTTTTGTTTAGCTGCACGTTGATTTTGCAGAGCATTTTATACTGAGACACGTTTGAATCGCTGTAAATATTTTCAATTAAAAACGAGAACAGAATGTACATCTATGATAGATCCTTTGAGAAGAATATATCAGTGAAAGATAAATACTAAAGCTTACAAACCTTGAGAGATAACAGCTAACCAATATTAGTTAGACATGTAAAAGTATCCAAATTCCGGCAATTCAAAGTGCTGTATTTATGACAGAGACAAAATGATGCAACATGTGTTTAATGGGAAAACAGAGCGATACAGCGTAGAATGCTTCGCGGAAATAAAAAAAAGAATCGAAGATTTTTTTTTAGTTGCACGTTGAAGTTTCTGGACTTCTCATTTTCAGCCATGTTTTGAGCATTGTAAACGTTTTTTTATAACTCAGAGCGAAACATTATTTACAGACGATAAACCCTTATGGAAAAAAACCTGTGAAAAAATTTAAATGATATATCTTTATAACTCCTTGAGATAACAAAAAAAAAAAACACGAGGCAAAACATCAAAGTAGCCATGTTCGTGCATTTTTACGCACAATATATATTTTCCAAACTTGTATAAATTGATTTATATATTGCCATTATAGACTACTATTTGTGCAAAATTTCTGAGTTTTTCTTTGTCTCTTACGTGAAGTTAAATTTTGCAAATAGACAAAACGCCTAAACGGGTTTGCCGCCTTGATGTAGTCTTCTTATGTTTTTTGAGAAATAAAATTTTTCTCGGAAAACCTTTTGTGATTCTGTTCCTTCCATACATTGGGAAGTAACATATCAAAATGCGAAGAAAAACAAAAAAATGTCAACCGGACACGCTTGCATCATCTTATCTGAACACACCCTGCAGACCCTCCAAAAGGGTATCAGATTTTTTCGGAAACTTAAACTTTGCGGATAAGTTCACACAGCTGCTTGAGCCTTGGGTCTGACCTTCTATTTTTATACATTATATTACAATATTACAACCAACCTTTCGGGATTCTACATAAAGCGAGTACGGGTTTCCTGATGACGCGATAAAAACAAGCCATGAAAAAAAAGGAGCGGCATTGTTCTCTCCAGACATTTTGAGTTTCAAAAAGATGCACTTTAGAAAAGTGCATGGTTCTGAAGGTGGGGTTTCATTTCTCGGACATCTTGGGAAATTAAGAAGTTATAAGTTTGTGGAGACAACTGATGCCGGAAAAGGTCAGATCAGGTGTTTCGCCTAATATTGCCTCCCGCAGGGCCGAGAAAGCAACGCTGGGTCACGGACTTCTAGAAGATTCGCGTTCATTCTCGCACCAGATGTAACTTTCCCCCTGCTTTCATGTTCTAGAAAGTGCCAGTTCATCCTCGCCTCGAGCGCGCGACGCTCGAACATTCTTTGCCGAACGTTCGAGATAGTGACGCACTGTTGATAAGCAGCTACCCGCGACCTTGTCGAGTCAGTCTCGCTCTCGCTCTCTGTTGCGCCGCCGAATCGCCGCCCGCTTTTCTGCTGCCTCGACACTCGTTGTTTATTATTTCATTTGGCCCACAATCGCCCATTAAACCTTTATTTTTCAGTTCACTGTTCGCCTTCTCGTCATCTTCATTCGTGACATTTCTGGTGGAGGTGCGGTGTATGAAACCCGTGCAGCGTAGCCCTAAGAGAACTCCTTCAGCAAGCCCCATTTCCCGACGACCTTCCGTTGAAGACTCGGAGCATCATGCCAGCCGCCGTCTTCAAGGGCAAGCTCCTGAACTCGGACCACTCCCGACGAGGACAAGGCAAGCGATAACGACGATGGCTTCCTTGACGGCGCAGACCACAGCAGCACCCCCAGTCGTTTACCTGCCCGTCGCCCCCTCGGACTCGACCCCTTTTCCACGGGGAGATCCACGAGGACGTCGAGAACTGGATCCAACACTACGAGCGCGTGGCACTCCATAACGAATGGACCGCCGAGCAGTACCTGCAGAAGCTCTACTTTTCTTTGGAGGGTACTGAGAGGCACTGGTTCGAGAACCACGAAGCTGCGCTCACGTCGTGGGACGCCTGCGTCACCGAGCTGAAGCGGGCGTTCATGAATCAGCATCGTAGGCAGAGGGCCGAAGACCTTCTCCAGGCGAGGACTCAAGGCCCCAACGAAATGGTCAACAGTTTCGTTGAAGACATCCTCCGCCTGGGCAGCCGCGCCGACCCGCAAGCCACTGACCAGAAAAAGTGTCGCTCCCTTATGAGGGGCGTGAAAAGCGAAATCTTTGGCGGACTTATTCGCAACCCCCCGACGACCGTTGAAGAATTTGTTGCCGAAGCGACAAACATCGAGTGGGCGCTAATGGCCCGAGTGCGCCACTACCATTGGCTCAACGATGTTTTGACTCTGGCATTGGCAAGCTCCGAGCTCAGCAGCAGCACCACCGAGCTTCGCGAGATGATCTGTCAAGTCGTTCGCGAAGAACTCAAGAAACTGCTGCCTGCCGCCGACACCCCCGGCGTCGCTGTCCATCGCCGAAGTTGTGAGGGAAGAGCTTGAGAGAGCCATCGAACCACGGGCTCCTGTCAACCCCGCTCCGCTCGAGCAACCGACGGTGAACTACGACGCCATCGCCCGACGACCGCCACCTGCTGCCCGTCAACCTCCTCCGCCACGACGACGGGACGCACCAGCGCAGGCGTAAGCCCGACGTCTCGACGATCCACGTCAGTACGTCCGTCAAGAACAACCGGCGCCCAGGAAGACCGAGGTATGGCGAACGGCCGACCGACGCCCGTTGTGTTACCATTGCGGGGAAGCCGATCATGGCTACCGCCGTTGCCCGTACCGGCAGCTGGGGCTACGCGGCTTCCACCCCGACGACCCGCGACCACGCTACGGCGAGCGACCTCGGGACATTGACGAATACCTCCGCCGGTCGCCATCCCTGGGACCGTCTCCCCGTCGCGGTTTCCGATCGCCGCCACCCCACCGCCCAGCATCGCCTCTACGCAGATCCCGCCGTGAGAGCCTGTCGCCCCTCGCCACTCGTCGGGGAAACTAAGCGCGGCAACCCCTGGAGGTGGAGTTGCCGAAGACGACCGTCGGAAACATCCTCCACAAGCGTCTAAGTGCTCCCACACTAGCGACGAGACGCATCGGAACGACGCTTCTGCGAAGGGGTCGAATAAATAACATCGACGTTACCATCGACGGCCACCACGCGAAGGCACTCGTCGACACCGGTGTAGACTATTCCGCTTTAAAGCGCGAGACACACGGACGGCAGAATCGTCCGATCCGACGTCCGATCCGACAAACCGAACGCCGATCCGAATTGCCGCACGCGACAGTTTGAGACACACGCTTCCGACCTTGCATGCGACACGACGATCCGTTCGGCTCCCTCCGCCCAGGAGATCCAAGCTCTCCAGCGGAGGTCCGCGTTCATAGATCTCTTGTCCCAGAGGATGGTTCAGCTCGCACGAGCGAAGTTGTACTTCGTCTCACCTTAGCATGGACTAACCGCCAAGGCTGTGCCAGCACGAGTACGCTCCTTGACTGCCCTAACTGGCGCACGCGCCGCACGAGCGCTCGCGCAGCCGCCGAGACGCCGTCCAGGGCAATTCGCTCGCGATTTTAGCACGTCCGGCCAACAGTAGTCCATGCTAAGCTGAGACGAAGTATAGGGAGCTCGTTCTCGCTAGCGCGTGCATTCTTTGCCGGGTCCATTTTTTTCGAATGGGTCAGCGGGATCCACCGTCTGGCTTCCCGTCGCCCGTCCCGTTTTCTTGTTCGACCCGCCAGACCCAGTACGTCATCATGACGTTCGCGCTAGCGGTGCTGTCATTGGCTGGACGCTTCCGACAGTCTGTCCTCCATGCGAAACTCTCTGGCACGTTGGACGCACGTCGGATCGCCGATCCGACGTCTGAAGCGACCAAATTTTTCGGATCAGGCAGTCGTACTGCCGGATCGGACGTCGGATCGGATGGATTTTTCGCGCATGTGTCTCGCGCTTAAGTGGGAAGCTCTCTCGCCGCCTTCAGAAAGTGATGACGCGGTGGGATGGCCCGAAAATACGAACCGCCGGCGGACATCTCATCACACCAGTGGGAAGGTGTACTGCGCTCGTGGACATCCACGGGGAGACCTGTCCTGTGAAATTCGTCGTCCTCAAGGACTGTTCGAGAGACGTCATCCTTGGCATGGACTTCCTCTCTGATTACGGTGCCGTGGTCGACCTTGGAGCAAACAAGTTGACGCTGCGAAAGCCCGTTCTACCTCCGGAGGGATTCATAACGACGCCAGCCTTCGTCCGAATCATCTCGGACCACGTGAACCTGCCGCCACGGTCGAGTGTTCTTGTGCCCGTCGTGACCGATGCTGTCGCCCGCGGGAAAGTTATTCTGGAAGGCGACGTCCAACTGCTCCTCGGAGAGAGCAATAGGTGTCGCAAGGGGCGTAGCAGAGCTGCAGGATGGACATACTGTGGTCCTTGTGACGAACTTTCGACCGGAGGCGCAGCACCTCACAAAAGGTGCCGCTGTAGCACACGTCGAGGAACTCCGGGCCGACGCCGAAATTGCCGTGATCTCCGACGAGCCCTCGCCATGTCAGCCGCACAGTACGTACGACGCTGCCACAGCTCGACGTTAACCCCAAGCTCAGTGCCACGGAACAACGATAGCTCAGAAGCCTCGTCGACGAACTCAGCGACTGCTTTGCGACGACGTCAATGCTGCGCCAGACAACAGTTGCTAAACATCACATCATTACCAACGAGGATGCGCTCCCTGTGCATCGGCCGCCGTACCGGGTCTCTCCAAAGGAACGATAGGCCATTCATAAACAAGTACAAGATATGCTGAACGACGACATCATTCAGCCTTCGAGCAGCCCCTGGGCCTCTCCAGTCGTACTGGTGAAGAAGAAGAACGGAACGCTACGCTTCTGCGTTGACTACCGGCGGCTCATCGCGGTCACCAGGAAAGACGTGTATCCGCTCCCCCGCATCGACAACACGCTGGACCGGCTGCGTCACTCCCGATACTTTTCGTCGATGGACCTTAAGAGTGGCTACTGGCAGATCGAAGTCGACGAACGGGACCGAGAAAAAACTGCCTTCGTCACGCCCGACGGACTGCATCAGTTCAAGAAGATGCCCTGCGGACTGTGCATGGCGTCGGGAATGTTCCAACGTGTCGTGGACACCGTCCTGGCAGGCCTCAAATGGCAGAGCTGTCTCGTTTACCTTTACAACGTCGTGGTATTCTCGACCAACTTCGACGTGCACTTACGCCGCCTTCGGGCCGTTCTTGAGGCCATCAGGACCGCAGGACTCACCCTCAAGCCGACGAGGTGCCGATTCGCCTACGGATGAACTGATGGTCCTAGGCCACGTTGTGAGCAACGAAGGTGTAAGTCCTGACCCTGAAAAGACTCGCGCCGTAGCGGCGTTTCCACCGCCCACCGACAAAAGGGCCATCCGAAGATTCCTGGAACTTTGCGCGTACTACCGGCGATTCGTTCGGGATTTCGCCAATCTTTCTGCGCCGCTCACGCACCTCACGAAAGATGCCGTGAACTTCGAATGGGGTGGAGAACAACAACAGGCGTTCGACGAGCTAAAGCGACGGCTCCAATCACCACCGATTCTCGGCCACTTCGACCAATCTGCCGAAACGGAGGTTCACACGGACGCCAGCACTACAGGACTCGGAGCAGTACTGGTCCAACGACAAGAGGGTACAGAGCGCGTGATCGCATACGCTAGCCGGACGCTGCCGAACGCGGAACGCAATTACTCGACGACCGAGAAGGAATGTCTGGCCGTCGTCTGGGCTATCACGAAATTCTGCCCATAGTTGTACGGGACCCCTTTTCGGGTGGTCACCGACCACCATTCGCTGTGTTGGTTAGCGAGCCTGAAGGACCCATCGGGACGCCTCGCTCAGTGGAGCCTACGACTTGCAAGAGTACGACGTGACCGTGGTCTACATGTCAGGCCGAAAACACAGCGACGCCGACTGCCTGTCCAGAGCCCCCGTCGAGTCAGCTCCCGGTGATCCAAAGACGACGACGATGACGATCACTTTCTTGGCGCAATGAGCGTTCACGGTATGGCAGCGCTCCAGCGGGACGATCCTGAGCTGCGCGCACTGATCAACCACTTGGAGGGACGAGGGGGTACGATTCCCCGAGTGTTCTCACGTGACCTGCCAAGATTCGCTGTCCGGACAGGTACCTCTACAAAGAGAACTTCGGGGATAGCAACTCGACGTGGCACATGGTGATTCCTACTAGTCTTCGAGAAGAGGTCTTCCAAGCCTGCCACGACGACCCAATATCTGGTCACCTTGGCTACAGCAGGACTCTTGCACGGATACGAGAAAAATACTACTGGCCCAAGCTCACGAAGACCGTACACCTCTACGTCCGTTCGTGCAGCGAATTCCAACGACGCAAGGAACCACAGATGAAGCCGGCAGGTCTCCTGCAACCGATCGCTCCCCCGAACTACACCTAACCAGCAGATTGGAATGGATCTTGTTGGACCCTTCCCGCCGTCGACGCAGTGAAATCGTTGGATAATCGTGGCAACTTATTATCTCACCAGGTACGCCGAGACAAAAGCACTCCCGTCAGGGACCACCGTGGAAGTAGCCAAGTTCTTCGTTGAGTCTATCGTCCTCCGACACGGTGCTCCCCAAGTCCTGATTACGGACCAAGGTTCCTTGTTGATGGCGCACCTGACACAAGAGATACTCCGCTTGAGCCACACCGACCACCGCCGGACCACGGCATACCACCCGCAGACCAACGGGCTGACGGAGGGACTAAACAAGACCCTCGCGGACATGATCTCGATGTACGTGGACGTGGAACACAAGACGTGGGATGAGGTGTTGCCCTACGTCACGTTTGCGTACAACACGGCGGTTCGAGAAACCACAGGGATTACACCTTTTCAGCTGGCGCACGGCAGAAAGGCCCCACGACCCGACGGACGACGGCACCGACGACGCCCAGCTGGTCAGCCAACAAGCAGAAGAGGTACGCTAGCTAGCCCGCCTTCGCGTAAAGGAGCAGCAACGTGTCGACGTTGCCCGGTACAACCTTCATCGCCGCGACGTTGAGTTCCAGCCCGGAGACAGGGTGTGGGTGTGGGCACCCATTCGCCACCGCGGACGCAGCGAGAAACTGCTAAAACGCTACTTTGGACCCTATAAGGTCATTCGCCGCCTTGGGGACTTGAACTACGAGGCGCTCCCCGACGGAACCCGACCATCGGGACGCCGCCAGCGTCGACCCGAAGTCGTACACGTAGTTCGACTCAAGCCGTTCTACGCGCATTAGGATTGTGACACGGCATGTTTATTTTGTTTCACCGTAAAATTTCTTATCCATATTTGTTTTTCTTTCGCGTTGCATGGGGACGTTGCACTTTTAAAAGGGGGGATAATGCCACCCGCAGGGCCGAGAAAGCAACGCTCGGTCACGGACTTCTCGGAGATTCGCGTTCATTTTCGAACCAGACGTAACTTTCCCCCTGCTTTCTTGTTCTCGAAAGTGCCAGGTCATCCTCGCCCCGAGCGCGCGACGCTCGAACATTTTTTGCCGAACATTCAAGATAGTGACGCACTGTAGATAAGCAGCTACCCGCGACCTTGTAGAGTCAGTCTCGCTCTCGCTCTCTGTTGCCCCGCCGAATCGCCGCCCGCTTTTCTGCTGCCTCGACGCTCGCTCTTTATTATTTCATTTGGCACAAGTTCGCCTATTAAACCTTTATTTTTCAATTCACTGTTCGTCTTCTCGTCACCTTTATTCGTGACAATATCAGGGATTTCGTTCTGATGACTGATAACGATATTTGATGCGTATGAACACGTAACGTATTGTTGTCGCGTATCGTTATCAGAGATATCGGAACAATCTACTAAATCTGTCTATTGTCGGCAGGGGTACATACCAAAATCTAGCCGTCGTCCCGTCACTTCATCGACATTTTGTGAGTTACTCAGCTAAAAGAGCAGCCATAGCAATAATGCACACGCCATCCTAGGCATCATTCTAGACAACAAGGACCCTAATCTACAAAGCGGGACGAAGGGACCGAGACATCGGCGCCTGCTGCGATAGTTCAGCGACACGGCGCTGACCAAGAGCAGTAGGCCGCAATATCCGAGGATCTTCGTCCCACTGTCGATATGTTTCCGCCGGACGTATAAATATTAACAGCTTCCATACTCCGCCCGCCTCTTTATTCTGGGTAAAATAATAGCCGTCTGCTATTTGGCGCTCTGCATCGCTCACAAATTTTACGTTTCTAATCGCAGAAGTTTTGTCCGTCCTTCATGCTTTATTTTTTCTTTCTTCCATTTGATTGCATGACCAACGCGCTCAACTAAAGTATAAAAGATGGGATATCTCGAAATATGTTCTTACCCCTTCAGTGGTGATTAGTTGATTTCCACATGTGTATTTACTTAACCTAAGGAAATAATCAGTATAGAAACAAAATGCATAATAGGGTAATAACAGCTTGATTATCACCACTTCGCCACGTTCTGCTCTAGCAAAAGGTCCCTGTAAGGTACCTTTCGTAGATGGTTCGCAAGAGCTTTGCGTTGCTAGCCGGAGCTCGCGCGGTCACATTGAGCACTCGCCCTTAGAGTTCGTTATCCACAACCTACGATTTAGAAAAAATGAGTGCATTTACGCTATTTGCGACTACAGCAAAACAAACGGCACATAGCGGGAGATCACTGAACAGGTCGAAACAGGTCCTTTCATAATATTTGCTCGCGTTTTGTGGCTGCTGTAGTTGAACGTTGTCGGCGGTTGGCGCTTTGACTGCCAAAGCAAAGCGAGGGAAACTGCGTTGGCTCTACTCACAACAAATACAGCAGCACCGAAAAAAGTTAAGGGAAAACCGTAACTCAATATGACCTCACAAATTGCGTGCTTCGTGCATTGCTTCTTATGTTGTGTAGGGCGAACAGTTGCACCGGTGACCCCGTGGTTACTGGCGTATCAGCATGTTTCGTAGGTCACCCAGAACGCAACCTGCAGGAAACTGCGTACACCAGACATTGTGCGTTGATAAACGTTGTTGAAGGGCCGCCTTGCAGCATGCACATGCAGGAGGAAAAAAACCAAGCCGGGGTTTCCAAGACAAGAAACTACATTTATTAGTATAACCAGTGTTGGGAAGTACTTTAAGTGCATTGTACTTAAAGTACTACTTCAAGTAGGTTTAGGAAACTTGTACTTGAAGTAAATTCTCTGAGTATGTACTTGTACTTTACCTAAAGTATTTGTTTTTGGTACTTTCCGAGGAAAGTACAATTCACGACTTTAAGGTACATTCCCAAATTTGGTTTTGTTAAATTTGTATCACAAAATGATGCTTTGTAAACACCGAAGAAAAACTGGGGGAGGGGGGGGGGATATTCTATTCTTGCCGGAAACGTCAGCAGACGACGCATCGCTCCGTTTGTTCTGGTAGCGGCTTTCCCGTAGCTTTTTGAACTCTCGCTACTTCTCGGTCGGTCAGCGCAAGGAAGGAGGCGCTGTATTTGCGCTATGGCGCGCTCCAAGTCGCTGTCCCCGAGACAATTTATTCGGGCGATGCGATCCGCCAACTTTGCCTGCTCTGTGGAGTTCCTCAGCTATGCCGGGCGGCCCACCTCCGGGACCCTGCATGGAGTGCGGGCAAGCGCCGTGTCCGTGCCCCCGGTTTGTCTCCCCCCGTTCCGTGGGCGTGTCCCCATTTTATAGATTCTGGGATCCCACAATCAGTATGTGCAGGCCTGCCTCAGCAACCTGGCGGGAGGCAAGTCCAGGAGGCAGTCTATGGGTGGTCGGTAGTGACCTCTGGGCGCGGTGGCGGACCCTTGCCCCCACAACGTTCTTCAGCGCGTTAGAAGGGCAGGAGTTAATCCAATCGCGTCCCCGAGGAAGGCGAGGCCTCTGGAAGCTCGCTTACGGCAAAACACCAAGGCAAGTTTTGCACGTAGTGAATAAAAGTCGCGGCAAACCATTTTGAAGTCATTGCTTGCCTGCTTAAACCTAAGCGTCATGCGTTGAGCCGGCACAGGGCACGGCAAGACTTCTTTTCGGTCGCCATATTTGTAGTGAATGGCGACTCCTGTAGGACGCTAGAATGGCGAACAGCGTAACGTGTTTCGCAGCGACAACAGCTTGGCGCACAACTAATTCCTAATCCTTGTGTCATCGCGGTTTCTGAGCCGCCTCCTGAGCAGGATTCGGACAATTTTTCACGCCATATTACTTTGCGCTTTCCATTCCGCTCCCACGCATTATCTGTACTCTGTCGACGAATAGCTTTATCGTCGCGACATAACCGAAACCTGCATTCTTCATACACGCTACAAACTTTTTAAGGTCTAGTCATACGGCTTGCAAGTTTGTCTGCTCGAATTATTGCGCGCATTCCTTTGCACAACCTGATGTGAAGTACAGGCAGTAAAACGTAGAAGACAAGGACTGCGTGTGACGTCATCGTCAATGGATCCCGACCTGCCCCAAGCGGCAAATAGGCTGAATCCCGACGAGAGTCGCCGCAAAGTGGCAGATGCGTCTGTCTTGGCGACGCCGCCTGCTAGTGTCGCACTTTTTGTGAGACGCTCCATGACGCATTGGTGGCGATGCTGATGTACGCTAGGTTGCGCTGCGTGAATTCACAAATGATGACGTTTAGTGAGGGGGGGAGGAGAAAGCGCAAGCCTTGTCTTATATACTCGTTTTCACATCAACAAAAAGAAAGACTTGGGCATTATTCCTGCGCTGCGCTTAATACTTCTTACACGATTTGTTTGTCGAAGAAGAAAGAAGTACACGTTTGAAACGTGTACTTCTTTACAAAATAGCCTAAGGTTAATTTAAATGCGCCTACCATATATTTAAATTTAACACAAGAGCATACTGGTGATGCTTGTGCGCAGGTATTCAATGTAGAGAACAAAGTTTCTTGCACCACGCACGAACTAAATATTTTAATGCTTTATCGAAGAAATAACACGCTGACCATATGTCTGTGGAGGGTTCTGAATTTGTCTGCATAAGAAACTTTGTGGTTGTAGTTTCTTGCGTGTGTTGGAAGCCTTTTACGCTTGATTGAGCGATCAATATCTGCAGTAACACCAAGTGTCTCGAAGTGGTTTGTTTGATCGCCGCTTCGCTAAGTGGAATGAGGAGTCTGGGGACACGTTTCGCATAATTTGCAGTTGTCTCTCTGTTTGATAACGTAACTATTCTGCTGTTATTTCTGGTAGCACGATGTATATGCAAAAAGACATTTTTTTTACCTTTCACCTTTAACTTGAGAAATGATATGGTTCAGTCAATCCAGGAGTGGTTATGGACCCCGTGCCTCCATTCCTAAAAGTTGAAAAAAATGGGATTGTCGGTAACTCTAATTCCCCAGAATGAAGTTGGAATAGTCGGGGGGTGCCGATTCTGCAACACAGCTTCAGTGCATTCCGGTGACTCAAATTGAAAGTACTTCAAAGCAAGCATAAGGTTAGGGTGGGCAGGGGAGGTGTGCTCAGTGTATTCCGCCGCATTACTTCACTTTGATTCACAATCATAATACTTCAAAGCGACGATACGATTAGGGAGGGCCCAATGGGCAAGTACACTCATTCTATTTCACAGCATCAGTTCAGTGCATTTTTATTGGGATTGTGTGGATATTTATACAGCCTGTAGTTGGTCAGCCTTTTTAAAGTTGCGACGAGTCACTCGCTGTAGATAAGCAATTTAGCCATTGCGGTACAACCGCTAGCCTGGGGTCTTTAACGTGCACCACGCAGTAGTGATACACGACCGCACGCCGGTACGATGCTCATCCAGATCGAAACGGGCAGGGGTGGAGATTGAACCCAGGATACCTGGGTTCTGCAGCGCGAGCTTTCGCCCCACGTGCTCCGAGCTGGTGTGCGCTAGCCCACTCGGCCTCCGATCCCCCCAGTGCATTTTGGTGATACACATGCACGTACTTCAAAGCGACTATAGGGATTGGGTGGTCTGAAAAAAAAAGATGTGCTCATTGTATTTGGATGCATTGCTTCAGTGCGTTCCATTGATCCACAACTAGAGTACTTCAAACCAAAAATGAACTTTGAATGAACAGAGGGGGGAAATGTGGTTACTGAATTCCGCCTCATTGCTTACGTGCTTATCAGTGATTCACAAGGAGGTACATCAAAGCGACCATAATAAATGTTTGGGTGGCCTGAAAGGCAGACGTGTTCATTTTATTCCGCTGCACTGCTTCTATGCATTCCGATGATTCACAATGACAGTACTTGAGACAGACGATATGGTTAGGGAGAGAAAAATAAGGAGATGCGCACATTGCGTTTTCCTACGTTGCTTCAGTGCAGTCCAGTGACTCAGAATGAGGTCAAGTACTTGAAAGCGACAAATACCTCGCCGCATCTGTTAGCATAATCAAGGTGACCACCTCTACATCATGGTGGCCGTTCCCAGAGGGCCACTAATATCCCACGGATGTCCGATCAAGATCCGTACGTCCGAAACCAAATACGGACATCCATCGGATGCACGACAAATGTCATGAATCGGATGTCCCAACCACGATATCCGCAGGAGGTCGGCAGTGCATCCTGCGCCATTGGTCTCGCTCAGTCAACAGTGCACCGGCCGCGTGAGCTACGCTAGAAAACAAACGTAACTTTTTAGACAAAACCTCGAGACGGGAAAAATGAGGGACAATAGAACACAAAGTCTCAAGCGTAACAGTTCGCCTGTTTGCTTTTCGCAATGGTCGGCGCTTCGCCGTACTTTGGCTACACGAGTACGCTTGCACCACGCTTGCCAAGGGAAGAAAGCTGGTGCTGGAGGCGGAGCTTTTATTGAATTCTTAACCGTGCCCGACAACAGAGTCGTAACAAAAAGCGAAAGATTTCATTCATCAAGCACAAAAAGCAACCACACTGCTCCACTAAAGTCAACAAATCAGCTAAATCAGCATCTCGGCAGCGCCCTCTGTGAAGGATCAGTGTTGAAGCACATTTTGCGCAAAAAAATGTCATTTTTTAATTTGCAGACTTTACGCTATAACGGCACAAAACTAAATGTATAGTATCTTGTCATACCTAATAATACAGACGATATAAAAAATAAGCGAATTTAATAAAGGCAACTTATACCAACTGTTGTGGCTTTCCGCCTTTCCCGCCAGTTTGCCCAGTGCCCACTGGCCTGTCTGCTTTGCGCGCGCGCCGCTCGCTTGCTTTTTATGGTTTAACTTTGTCCAACACACGACCAGCCAGTGGTGGTCCACGTTTACCTTTGTTGTTTCCGGTGATTCTCTGGAGCATTATTTGGCGCGTGCCTTAATAGCGAGTTTTAGTAGATAATTTTCAGAGGCCTGCTACCCCTCCTGGCGCGCGCTTCACAGCACGCTCAGAAGTGGCTGCGCGAACTCCCGTCACACACGGCGTGGCCTGAAAACACGATCTTTAAAACTCTTAGCCTGGTGGCGATGTGATGACTATAGACAGGCGTACTGACGCGATTTTCAGCCACGCTGGTGGCATATAACAGCCACCAGCGTAGCTTTTACTGTGGTAATTTAACATAATCGAACTTGTATCTCACAACTGACATTAAGCAGGAGTAACCACAATCACTGCATAATGAAGTCCTATGCAAGGCATGGTTGCAGTAGGTCGTTTTCAGAGGCCCGGTACCACTCGGGCTGCTGGCTAGTTTGTATCATTTTGTGCACGCTTGGTGCCAGTTGGCTGTACTGTTGGTGGGGTCATCGCGTGTCGTAATACTGAGGATTAACTGGCCGCCATGAACAGGACTTTTTTTGACGACGTGCGGCCCTTTCTGGGAAAGTAACCAATGATTATAAATAATTATATTTGTAATTATAATTTTTTATAATTTGTTGCCGTTTCAAGTCTCATCTTTTCGTGTTTCTATCAAAAGGTTCGAACAAAATGCAGATTGTGCAAGACCAAAGTTTGTATTGACAGTAAATTTGTTTTTTGTCATTTTTGTACTGATGTGCAGCCTGTGCTAGCTACCTCTGATGAATGTCTTGTGAAATCCCCAATTTTGAGCAAGCATGGAAAAGGTGAGTGAAGAGTGGGTGGAGTGTTATGCTATAAATTCAATACCATATATTTTCTTAATAATTTTTTTATTCAAAATTTGAGGCCTAAGTGACAGTGCCTAATAGAGTCAAACCTCGCTGATATGTTCCTGGTTTATAAGCTTTCCCTGCTGTTACGTTTATGAATGCCGGTCTCATTGATCATTCATAGCGAGATCTGCATTCATTTCTCGTTTGTGGGTGAATAACTTGATGCAAAAAATAACAGACAGAAAGAAATGAAGCAGTCTGGATGTGCCCACTTTATTTGTCCCGTGTTTGGGTGTCTTATATATTTTCTAACGGGATGAGCTTTTTTTTCTTCTATGCAGCGTCACCAAGACCGAGCAAGTTGTTCACAAGGTACGGAGATAACTCTCAGAGTCATATGTAAGACAGCTGAACGTTTGACGCTTGTAAAGTTTAATAACACAGGACAAGGCTCGGCTAACCCGTCTCCATGTGGAACACCACAAAATAGTTTGCAAGAATACACTTGTAGCACTGTTACCCTCTTTCTCGTCAGTCGGAATGCTTGGATACACGCGGAGGTGCTGTTGAAAAGCTGTTCCTCGTGTAAGCCGAAGCTTTGTCTTGACAACACCTATTGTAATATTGCAGAACAACCCCCATGCCCTGGGCCCACTGCCTTGCCAGAGCGTGATGAGTTATTATATTTCTTGTTTTTTTCCGGCGCTCTTTGTTTTCTGGCTCATGTAGTAGGCTTGACATCCTAAATCTGCAAGATATTTAATGTGTGCGCCAACATGTCTTAACTTTATGTGTTGAAATCAGGAAGTGGTCTATAACATCAATATTTCTAGACGCTCTATATGTCCCCTTCGTTTCTCTCACGTACATGGAGGTAGAAATGCTGTACATGCAGGCATTCTGAGTGTTTATTACCTCTTTCAATAAAGGTTATAGAGGACGCACAGCGTGTGCTATGGTGCGCACAGCTATCTCGTCACTCCCTTTGTTTGCCGCCGGTAGTTTCTGACAAGCCCAACGTTTCTCAAAAAGCTAAGCCGGCGTGGTATTAAAAAAAAAAGAAGCCCGGTCGGGTCACTGAGAGAGGCGAAGAGCGCATCCGGATTCCGCAATCTGTACTGATGAACTTCTCCAACTTTGAGCTCCCAAGGTGCTAAGTATTCTTGACAAAAACAACTCATCGTGATGATAATCTGACGTCATGGCCAACTTTACGATTCTCTGAGCATGGGCTGAACTTCATTGATCGAACTTTACTGTGACGTCCCCCAACGTCCTCTCTCGTCATGGGGAGCAGCAGCCAAAGGGCAACTGATGAAGTTTTTTTTTACAATAAAGCTTGCGCAACCATCATAGAGAGACCGCTCACATCATTCCATAATGGTTCATACAAGACCGCGTTACCCAGAGGTTACACCAACAACATTTTTGTTGTCACTCTCCAGTTTGCGCCGGATGAAATGCTCATGTTGGGAAAGGTCCGAGCCTCAGTGTCTTGGTATGATTCTTCCACACTGACCTGTTTTTGCAGGTTGGAAACCTTCCTAATTTGAATAAATATTCAAAACAAAATAATTGCTAAAAAGTAACTACTGATAGTTTCATGTTACTAGATACATTTAGTTACCAAGAAATAAACGTTTCTAGGTTTGTACCTCAGGTATAGGAAATGTACCTAGTTACAGAAGAACAGATACTTTACATAGTGTAGGAATTCGCGCACCGCCGCTGATTCGCCGTTTCCCACGTGGTCCGTCAACAACCAGAGTCCAGCCTGGTTCTTTCACGGGAGCGGGATTCCGCTCCCCGTTTATTGGTACAATAAAACACAACGCTACAAAACACTTAATCTAAACTACAGATACCCGCGACATTGCACAAATATTTACAAACGCCCGTAAAGTCCGAGTTAAACACAAAGAGGGCCCCCAGATCTCGTGTCCCGCGATTCCCCTAGATCCGGTCGCACCCACTTGCCTGTTTTCGGTGCCTTCCAGAGTAGTAAGAGGCCCTTCGCCCCCTGGTACACCGAGTATATTTCTATCGATGGGCGAGGAGGTTTCTCCTCGCCCGCCATGGGGCGCCTGCAGCGCCATCCTGTGGCTAGGAGAGAAAGCGGCACGTCGGGACCGGAATTCGAGATCCCGGTCGATCCCCCGGCGACACGACCATGTGATCCTGTCTGAGGCGAGGCAACTGCATAGCTGCCTCGCGGCCAAGATGGCAGAGTGGTTTGATGGGCGCCCTCGTGAATGCACGGTGCGCCATAATAGGTGCTTCTCAACTTTCCTAATAAGTAATTTTGATTTATTCTTTAGAATTTCAAGGCCAAGTCTTAAGGCTACTCAATGTTATAATACAGCTGGCAACGATATGCGAGCACTTATGACGCTCTCACCGCCTCCAGCGAGCTTTCTGGTAACCCACTTTGTTTGTACTGCAACTATTCAACACAGCCGATGGTCTCTATCTTTGAGGCAGATCTGAGTGCATCTGTCGTAGCTCATCTGCTGCGTTCACTTTTACACAACATAGACTCGGTCTAATAGCTGTTGGACAGTATCTGTTGTGCTTGCCATTGTGTGTGTAAAATACACAACTTATAGCTAGCTGTTCTTCAGCATGCTTCTTCCCAAGTGTCGAGATGCAACCAAATTATTTCAAGGAAGATTAGTTTTGTGTAGAATTGTAGGGTTCGTTAAATTGGCAGGAACTAGCACAAACAAAGTGTGTCTTAAAGTTGGCAGAAATCAAACTCCGAAGCTTCTGGTTGAAGCTTTCATTATGAAAAGGTTGAGCAGAAGGTAAAGATAAATACGGGTTATTTCCGTCTTCTATTTTTAAAATAGACCATGTAGAGAATTGCTCTCACAGTCACAAAAAAACTCACGTATGCTGTGTTTTTCCGAAATGTTGCACCCAATTTGTGCGGCGTCTTTGAAATTTCCAGGTCAAGGAACTAATTCAACTTTGTAGACGAAACCCGAACACTGCAGCTAAGCGGATGCGCGCCTACCTGCTGACTGATAAGCTAGCTACCGGGTGCACTTGGTAGTGTAAAAGTGGAAAGAACTTCTGCAAGCTTCGCATTTTTCAACTCATGCTTGGTTATTCTCACTGTTTTGATTCTGTAAAGTTCATTTCTAAAACTGTGTCACAATTGTATAAGATTCACGTAGCAGAGCGCGTTGGATACACGATAGTTCCTACAGAAAGAACGAAAACACTGGAATTGATGAAGGAACTGTGAGTGCCTGAACCTCGTGCATTTCAATGTTTTATCCTTTCTGAGTGCAACGTATAAGGTTGTTTTTACTTTTTTTTAATTTCATGAAGTTCATTACTAAAATTTGTGTCATAATCGTATAAGGTTGTTGTTTGCAGGCGAAATTATCTTACTCGTCTCACCTTGGGCGAGATAGAAATATGCTAATAAGTGCCAGCGTGGATAAAGCAGCAATTTTGGGCAAACATTTTAGTCTGCTGGATTCGAGAAAACAGCAGAATTAAAAACGTACCCCTGAGAAAGGAATGTAGATTATGTTAGCTTCTGAACATGTTCATTTCGTTACTGTATTTACAATCATTTCTCAGCTTAAAGGGATGTTGACACAAAAAGTGAAATATCACTATTATGTTCGAAAGTAGGGTGAATGTGATCATCAATACCCGTACATGGCAATAGCACATTTGTATTTTGAATGAATGGCTATATTTTTCACTATAAACGGCCCTCTCTAGCAAGCGCTCGAAGAGAAGCCATTAAGAGCGCAATGCGTCTTGGGATATTCGACGCATTCGTGACATCATCCCATACAGCTCGGGCAAGGCTGCGGGGAGGCTGGCGTAATTATCATCTTTACCACTCGGTGGCGCCAGCACATTACAACTCGGCCATCTGAGCTATTTGAGGGCTGCACCAGCCGCGCGCCACAGTCCTGACTACAATGACGAACAGCCCGCCCACACTGCCGTGGGGGAACGGTCTTACCAAAGCAATTCATCGCCCTAGGGCTCTTTTCGCGACCCTCACCAGGAAAGTGATCAGAGCGCAAGCAATCATTTTTGTCGGAACCTACATAGAAAACAGCTGATGTGCGAGAAGCATCCGTCGCCCTCAAATTGACGTGTCGGCTCCTCGCGATGTGGCACGCTGTTACTACTGTCTTCTTCCACACGATAGTGCGGCATCTGGGCGTTAAAACCTACATAGGCTTTTCACTAATCAACCTTCAAACGAAGTAAAACCACACCGAAACAAACTACCGATCGGCCATAGTGTTAACCGTGGCAATCAACCTAATGGATTCACCGTGGCCAACTTTACCTTGGCTTTCTCCGCGATAACTTTGCTTCACGAGTTTGCGATATCCACGGGTACACTCATCTTTACACACGCGGCACTATACTTATGTCAGAAGGCATGTCATGAATACCGTGTTCGTAGTCACGGCAGACAACACTGTTTTTGAAAATATCGACCATGCGCACTTTGGCAATCGTTTAGTTTGTTTTGGCATTCGTTTTCTTGTTCTTTTCACGAACACATTCGCCTTTCCGAGCTGATATCATTGCCTAGACAACATGTAAACAATAATATAGGCGCTAGAATTTAGTTACGGTACCCTTTAAACAACAGATGAATGTATATGTTGTCCTCTCTCTTATCTCGTGCTGCCCTTGAAGGGTACAGTGGTTTCAGCAAGGCTATAATAATATTTGCTTACCTACCGTTTTTCTTCGAGCTGCAGTAAACAAGAGGTTTACACAATCAACAAAGGAGGATGTCGAAGTTTCAACAAAGTCGTGGCTCAGGCATGCTCCAGAACGGGAATATGGAAAGGCCAGCCAGCGCTGAAAGTGTGCTTTTTATAGTTAAATTGGTTTTACTTGTCCTAGTTAAGTCTTCTCGCTCTGCCAATATCTATATTTGTTTATTTGTGCTAATCAAGGCCTATAAGCAAAGAATGGTTACATTAATTGTATATGCAATAAACGTTCAAAATCAATTTCGCTTGTCTTGGTTTGCTTGTAGACATACTGTCACATTTTAGCTTACTGGAGCAAGTACTAAACCTACTCTTGGTATATTTTGGTCATTTTGTCTAGCTCATGCTTGGAGTAGTACTACTGTCGAGTTATCTTTCTGCAGGATATATGTGAAATTCACAATAACATGCTCCAATGTTATCGTTGACACATTTGTTTCCTCGTTAAATTCACTCCGATGCTACGCTTCACTGATAGGTTAGCTGGAGTGCATTTAATGCCGAAAAAACTAGTGGGCAATATCATCGAACCACGTTTATGTGAATTTTTCATATATAGTGCAGACAGACAGCTCAACAATAGTACTACACCAAGCAGGAGCGGAGAAAGAACAAACAATAATTATACTAATGCTGGAGAGAATGGCATTTTGCATGCATAAACACTTTTCTAAAGAAAATGAAATATTATTGCACAGGAGGGACATCCAGGGGGTTTTTGGGCACTTGTAAATAGATTCTTCTTTTGACATCCCATGGATGGGCCGTGCCACGTTCCGAGTTCTTGCATCGGATGGTCCGATGGACATCTGGTGAATGTCATTCGGAGGTAAATGGACATCCGGTTAACTTTTAAATGTCCGAAGAGGGACGAATGTGGGATGTCATAGGGATGAAAGTGACCTCTGGGTTGATCTTAAAAAAAAAAAGCATTTGAAACAGTAGAACATGAAGCCATTATCACCCACCCGCACAGATGCGTACCCAAGGAAATGCGTGTTGAACTTTGTACAGACCTCCCTCCATGACCGCACATACGACCGGGGCTTCGCAACCTACCATCAACACCAAATGTACGGGCGTTTAACAAGGCTCAATAATCTCCTCCTGTTAAACTTGGTCATGCTACGAGTGGCTATGAACATGGTAAAGAATTATTCTTTTTTTCGTTTTACTCTATACGCGGACGGTATACGCTTTGAACTCAGACCGATGACTTCCCCACCACAAAGTGCGCTTCCGCGGACATGCACTGTTCATTACCGAGCACATTCTCGTCTCCACGGTCATGAAGGTCTCACAAGACAAGACTCACTACTTGATCATTGGCAGACCGACCACTGAACGTCCCAAGGCGTGCCTGGAGTTCCAAGGCCAACCCCTCGCTGATGTGGAGGCAGGATGGATTCGAATCCTCGGAGTGCATACCAGCACCAAACGTAGAGCGCGAGAATGAAGGAATAAACTCATTCTACTAGAAGAAATTCGTACAGATTATCAAGCGGATCCCCCAAAAGTTTGGCGGGGTGACCATAGACATCGCTTTCACGCTTGTCCAAGCGGTCCTCACCTCACGGGCATGCTACAGTACTATCCCCTTTCAGGTCTCACGCGCACAACCGCATAAACTCGAGACACTCTACAAAACGGCACTCCGTGTTGTCACAGGCTTCCCACACAACGTCCTTCAACTTCTTAAACAGGTCATACAAACCCGAAGAAAGGCGAGGTTCTGAGGCGACTCTACATGTCTCAGGGCCAACGACACCTTCACAGGGATAGTCACAAGCAGCACTGCGTACCAATACCGAGCCGCACTCCCCCTTGGGAGAACACCTGCCCTCTAGCTGAGACCCCTCTGCTTTCATAAGTTTATTCGCCTGCTCACAAACCCCAACGAGCCACGCGTTATCAGGCATCCAATGAAGCGGACTACTTAAATACCTTATCCACTTATATGCCGCATTGCAAGAGGACACCAAACCGCCGCGGCAGCCATCGAGCTCCGGGTCAACGCGTCTCTCAAAATTGTCAGGCACTCCTCCTACTTCTAGCTAAAGGAGTGGAGCGTCTGTCTACATTATTTGGTGCCCGAGTGGTACGGGACTCTTCAAGTGACACAAGAAAAGTATTTCTTAACACTGACAGCCTTGAGGCCATTAAATAACTTCCCCTACTCCTCCGAAGCACCACCCCCGCATACGCCATTTAGCGTATGTGTGCCGGGCTGCGGAGTAGCCGAGGCATCCAAGTACGCATTCAATGGGTCCCCAGTCATTGTTGTATCATTGGGAATAATGCAATTCACGGATTTGCGAAGGGAGGCACTTCTTACATACCCGTCGAAGCTGCCATCCCGCATTCCCTACCTCGAACCCTTGCAAACACGAAGCTCGCTCAGGTCACTCAAGCTTACGCTGCCCTTCGTGCTATCGCACCCACACTTGACACTCTCATAACCCTAATTCTTTCGATAGGACCGCAGATTCTGGCTGCAAGGCGATCATAAGAGTTTCCATTGCCGATGGTGACTCCTGTGATCGCCTTGCAAGTACACAGTTACTGGAAACAGTCCATTACATTACAGAAGTCCTCAATAGGCGAGGCCAAGTCGACGCAATATTCTTGGACCTCGCCAAGGCGTTTCGCCGGGTGTCACATTCCAAACTATTCTTAAAACTGAGGATACTTTAAAAAAAATCAAGTTATGCGACTGGATTCAAGGTTATCTCTCTTTAAGAGAACAGTCAGTGTGCATGAGTAGTACCCAGTCAAGTCCGGTCTTGGTCGACTCCGGGTCCCCCAGAAGTCCTTTTTCAGGACAATTTTTTTTTTAGCTTTTGTTACCCACATTGTAGGCTACATTTTGTTACAAATTAAGCTATTTGAGGACGACTGGGTACTATACCATGAATTACGTAGCGCCAAAGACCAAGCGCTAGTAACCACAGCCCTGGCGAGAATGGCTAAATGGCGCGAGAATCGGCAAATGTCCCTAAACCTTGAAAATACGGTAACTACGACGTTCGATAAAAAACAAAAACAACTAGATAACCCATACGTGTTAAAGAATGCCCGACTAAATAAGGTAAATTTTTTGAAATGCTTAGGGGTTATGCTCTAACGCGACAGAAGATGGAAGCACCACATAGACTATATTACAATGAAAGCATTTAAGAAACTAGGATACTTGAGGCGATTTCTTAGAGACTGTTCATCTGCAGAAGTAAGACTTCTCACGTTTAAAACGTACGTAAGGCCTATCCTTGAGTACGCTACAATAGTCTGGGACCCTTACACTGTAACAGCGAAAGATAAACGGGTGCTTATTCAGCGAAAGACAGCAATATTTGTGTACAGTTCGTAGAGATGGTCTGTATCACCAACCGCCCTAATGGTAGCTGCCAATCTTAAACGCCTCAGTGCGAGACGTAAATAGGAGCGACTTAAATTTCTTTTCCTAAAAGTAAATATTCGGATAAAAATAAATAAAAGTGACTACAGTTCATTTTTCCAACCACTCGTTCCAGGACGTTCTCATTCGCCTGCATTGAAATAATATTCCAGCCATAACGACGTCTTCGCGAAACCATACTTTCCTAGGACAATTCGTGAATTGAGCTGTATCATGCTAGAAGTTGTAGGTAGTGATTGTTTGACGACCTACTTATGACAACTTAGAATAAAAGATAAGTGTCACACTTATATGCCCGAGCTGTAGATACAGGAAGAAAGGTTTTCGAAGTGTGTGTTAATGGCGACCGAATTCTCACATCCTTTCTATCCTCTTTTTGGCCATTGATAGGCGATCATGTCCTCTTTTTGGCGATTGATAAACGATCATGTCACCAAGGGTACTGCTGAATCGCTTTTATACCTGTTTATTTTAGCTTTTTTGTTAGTCTGATGAAAGTATATATTTTTCAATTACTGAATGGCGTTTTGAAATGTTTTTTTTATAAGTGTATCACGATCACTTGTTCGAACCGGCTTGGTGATTGAGACATAGGTAGTTTGCACCGTGCTCTTATATTGTCATGTACGTTTGCGTGAAGATTGTTTTTTTTGCTGTACTTGAATGTCCACACAGCTAAAACCTCATTCAAGTTGCAATATTGAATAAATCTCCATCTCAAATGACAATGTTACCAGACCAAGGACAGCCCTTCCGACCCAACCTTCTCTTTTGCCAGCAATAAACTTGACCTACAATACGACACCTCATAGGGTATTACCCTGCACTGCAGCCACACCAGGAAAAACACTGACACACACACATTTGCTAATACATCGAGTGCATATTCGTCCCATAGCCCAACACAGAGTTACCTACCTATCTCTCTGGTCATATGAACTGAATGCCAATATCGTGACAAAAACTTAGCCCATTTACCCTCATCTCCCTCTCCCCACTAGGGCCGAGAGCCCTCCCTTTCGAACTAGATTTATTCATTCATTCAGTGTTGGCAGACAGTACAGGAGTGCTCATTGTATTCCGCAGGATTGCTTCAGTTAATTGCGGTGAACCACAATGAAAGTAGTTGAAAGTGACGGGGATGCTTGGGTGAGCAGAAGAAAATGTGTGTTCATGGTATACCGTTGCATTGCTCCAGTGCAATCCAGTGATCCACAATTAGAGTACTCCAACGCGACAATGAGGTTTGGGTAAGCAGAAGGGGAGGCGTGGTCACTAGATTCCGCGGCACTGCTTCGGTGCTTTCCTGTGATCCACAATTAAAGTACTTCAAAGCGATGATAAAGTGAAGATGGGCCGAAATGGGAGGTGTGCTCATTGTTGTCCGCTGCAATGCTTCAGTGCTTTCTGATGATCTACATTGCGAGTACTTCAAAGTGACGATAAGGTTTGGGTGGGCAGAAGGAGACGCATGGCATTGTATTCCGCTGCATTGCTTCGGTGCATTCCGGGGATCCACATAAAAGTACTTCAAAGCGACAATTAGGCTTGAATGTGCAAAAGGAGAGGTATAGTTTTGTATTCGGCTGCATTGCTTCAGTGCATTATGTTGATCCTCAATGGATGTACTTCAAAACAAGGTAAGATTAGTGTAGGCAGAAGGGTGTGCTAATTTATTCCTTCGCACTACTTCAGTGTATTCCTGTGATCCACAATGAATGTACGCGTAGATGACGCTAGCATAAAATGTTATATATAATCTAACAATGGCCACACGCATCTCGCGGCTTCGCCGCAAGTGTCATGTTCGTTAAGTTCGGGGAACAGCAGACAGAATTCGCATGCTGCCTCCGACCGACCCCTCACCCAAACAAGTCTATTTGAAATGCTTCCCGAAGTAGGTATCTGGCTAAAATAAAATGACTACGTCTGAAAAGATATGTTGAGGTTTTTTATGAACTCATGATACGCCTATAGTCACTGACTATTTAACAAATCCAGTGTATGATGCCTTATTATGTTCATGCTTTTTGTTTTGTAATTGTTTTTCACAGTTGATATTTGCAAATACATTAATCTCCTGGCTAAAGACCGAACATAAGATGCTCCAGGCTCGCCTCACCCAGCGTTGCTTAAACTGCCAGTGAATATATAGAAAAAATTGAAGATTGAGGTGTTAGTATGAGGAGGTGTGCTAGATATACTGTTTAGACTTTAAAAGGGATGTCCTATAAATTCATGGAGCAACGGACGAATTCTGCGTTATTGCGTTTGTCTTTTTTTTAGGCTGTAGATAAGTGGGAGACTTAATATATCCAGTCTCCTACCTATCTTCCTACCTGCCAAGACACTGATGGTAAAATTAGTTAGGATGGTGAAACAACCTGGCAAAAGAATGTAAGTAATGCAACATAAAAGGAAGCGACATAAGTTATAAATTAAGGTGACGATACACTAGAAATGTTTAGCCTGTAATTTGACGTCTCAATATTTTTGTTCGCTACATACTAGTGCGATTTTGCGTCTACAAGCCTGAACTTTACAAAGGGTTTTGCCTGAAAGACTTGCATTTTTACAAAAGTAAAGTCAACATTGAAGCTTCCTCAACCGTTCTATGCAATGCTATTTTAAACATCCTATCTATACGAACTTAAAATCGAGGGTAATTTATGAACAGACCGTTTGTAAGCCACATGTCAGAAATACAACAAGGCATCGGAAGGTATTTCATGCCTTAGCGTGATGTTGTGATAATACGCTTACAATTACGGAAACAATATTATGTACACTTCGCGCGTACTGGGTAAAAGTAGTGGTTTGGGGAACACATTTAGGTACGTGGTTTATTAAGCGGGAACCACCGTGTTTGGCATCTTAACGGTAGGCGCACCCGTTTTCAATTTAAAAGGACATTTTAATATTTCGATAATTCAAGGCCTGAAACATCTGTGTTGCTCAAAGTCATCGCCGTTTGTAAAGCGGAACCATCATATTTTATTCATGATGATGAAGTGGGCATTCAAACTTCAAAGTTGAACTGAAAAGCAAACGGTGGTTGCAGTTGTTTCGTGAAAAAGACAATGAACATATGCGGAAACATGTTTATTTTTGATCTTCTAAAAACACCCAGGCTTAGTTAGGGTCACTATTTTGTAAATGCTAGAAATTAAGTTAATTTGTTCGTTAAGTTACAAGTGATATGTGCAGTTAGGTATTGAAATCAACGAGAAGGTTTCATTTGTGTTTCTAGAATCCGCACATTTACCGTGGGACAAGAAAAAAGCGATAGATATTAATATTGTCACGAATGACAAGTGATGAGGCGGCAAATAACTGAGTAAACTAAACGTTTAATCGGGCGAACTTGTGCCCACAATAAAAAGAAACAAAAGATAACAGTAGAGCGTCGCGGGCGTCGAAGTCGGCGAAAGAGCAGAGTCGAACGCTGGGGCGAAACTGACTGCGGCTCGCCACGCGGAGCCCCTTATGTACACGCGTGGGTTTCTGGAAGAATCGGCGTAGAAGGTTCTGAGTGTAGAACATTCTGACCTCGAACAAGCAACATGGTTCTCGAATTTACCAGAACATTTACGTCAGAGTTCACAAAAATGCGTCCCCGCGGCCAGGAATCGAACCCTGGCTTTCTGCGTGGAAGGCACGCGCGATAACCGTTAGGCCACGAGCGCGCTACCTGCTCGGTCAGCTGCGCTCGCGGCATTACTCCCCCCTTTAAAAGTGCATCGCCCCGATGCAACACAAAACAAAACAAAGCAAATAAAAAGGACGGTAAACTAAAGAGTCATTGGGAAGGCATCAGGTGCACAGTCCTATCGGGCGTAGTACGGCTTCAGGCGCACGACGTGGACGACTTCAGGCCGTGGTGGGCGGCGTGACGATGTTCTTGTTCCGTCGGGCATGACCTCGTAGTTCAGCTCCCCGAGGCGACGAAGTACCTTGTATGGTCCAAAGTATCGTTTCAGCAATTTCTCACTGAGGCCGCGGCGACGGATGGGCGTCCACACCCACACCCTGTCTCCGGGCTGGAAATGGACGTCCCTGCGACGAAGGTTGTAGCGGCCCGCGTCGACGCGTTGTTGGGCTTGAATACGGTGTCTGGCGAGCTGGCGGACTTCTTCTGCCCGTTGGGCAACCACCTGGGCGTCGTCACTTCCGTCGACAGCCGGTTCGTGGGGTAACATCGCGTCCAGCATTGTCGCTACTTTTCTGCCATGCACCAGCTGAAACGGGGTTACTCCTGTCGTCTCTTGCACCGCCGTGTTGTAAGCAAACGTGACGTAGGGTAACACCTCGTCCCAAGTCTTGTGCTCTACGTCGACATACATGGAGACCATGTCGGCGATAGTTTTGTTTAGCCGTTCTGTCAGTCCATTTGTCTGCGGATGGTACGCAGTGGTTCGACGGTGGCCGGTGCCACTGAGACGGAGGATCTCTTGCGTCAGCTGGGCCATGAACGATGATCCACGATCTGTAATGAGGACTTCGGGGGCACCGTGCCGGAGGACAATGGACTCGATGAAAAACTTGGCGACTTCCACAGCCGTACCTGATGGAAGGGCTTTCGTCTCGGCGTACCGTGTGAGATAATCTGTGGCGACGATTATCCAGCGGTTTCCCGACGTTGACGGCGGGAAAGGGCCAAGTAAATCCATTCCGATCTGCTGGAACGGCGTAGACGGGGGAGCAATCGGATGCAGAAGTCCTGACGGCTTTGTCGGCGGTTTCTTTCGTCGCTGACACTCGTGGCATGATCGAGTGTAGAGGTGAACGGTCTTCGGTAGCCTTGGCCAGTAGTATTTTTCCCGAATCCTGGCGAGCGTCCTGCTGTAGCCAAGGTGCCCAGCCGTTGGGTCGTCGTGACAGGCTTGGAAGATCTCATCTCTAAGGTCGGCAGGGATTACAAGCAGCCACGGCGAGATGCTGTCTCCGAAGTTCTCCTTGTAAAGCACACCTTGTCGGAGGACGAAGGTCGGCAGGGCTCTCAAGAAGACACGGGGGATAGTACCCCCTCGTCCTTCGAGGTGCTCGATTAGGGCGCGCAACTCGGGATCATCTCTTTGACGTCGCGCCATATCGTCGGTGTTCACCGCGCCTAGGAAGCACTCGTCGTCATCGTCGTCGCTGCTACCGGGGGATGTCTCGACAGGGGCTCTGGACAGGCAATCGGCGTCGCTGTGCTTGCAGCCTGACTTGTAGACCACAGTCATGTCGAACTCCTGCAGTCGGAGGCTCCATCGAGCGAGACGTCCTGAAGGGTCCTTTAGGTTCGCAAGCCAGCAGAGCGAGTGGTGGTCCGTGACAACGCGGAAAGGGCTCCCGTATAAGTACGGGCGAAACTTCGTGATGGCCCAGACGACCGCAAGACATTCTTTTTCAGTCGTGGAGTAATTTCTCTCCGCTTTGGAAAGTGTCCGACTTGCGTAGGCGATGACTCGCTCGGTGCCTTCTTGCACTTGAACCAGCACCGCGCCAAGTCCTTCGTTACTTGCGTCCGTATGAATCTCGGTTTCCGCATCTTGATCGAAGTGTCCAAGAACAGGAGGAGTCTGGAGCCGTTGCTTAAGCTCGTCGAATGCGTGCTGCTGCTCCTCGGCCCATTCGAACTTCTCGGCGTCCTTCGTAAGTTTTGTGAGTGGTGCGGAAATTCTTGCGAAATCCCGAACGAAGCGTCGATAGTAGGCACAAAGTCCAAGGAATCTTCGCACGGCCTTCTTGTCTGAAGGCGCTGGAAATGCCGCAACGGCGCGAGTCTTCTCGGGGTCTGGGCGGACGCCGTCATTACTAACCACGTGGCCTAGGAACTTCAGTTCGTCATAGGCGAACCGGCACTTGGACGGCTTAAGTGTGAGTCGTGCAGTCTGTATGGCTTGGAGGACAGCTCGGAGTCGTCGCAAGTGCTCGTCGAAGTCACTTGAAAACACAACGACGTCGTCAAGGTAGACAAGGCAGCTCTGCCACTTCAGTCCTGCCAGTACGGTGTCCATGACACGCTGGAAAGTCGCTGGCGCCGTGCATAGACCGAAGGGCATCACCTTGAACTCGTACAGTCCATCCGGCGTGACGAAAGCGGTCTTCTCTCGGTCCCGTTCGTCGACTTCAATCTGCCAGTAACCGCTCTTCAGATCCATCGATGAAAAGTACCGGGAGTGGCGCAGCCGGTCTAGCGTGTCATCGATGCGAGGGAGTGGATAGACGTCTTTCTTGGTTACCGCGTTCAGCTGTCGGTAGTCCACGCAGAACCTAAGAGTTCCGTCCTTCTTCTTGACAAGCACGACTGGAGAGGCCCACGGACTGCTTGAAGGCTGGATGATGTCGTCGTTCAGCATTTCTTGCACTTGCTCTTGAATGACCTCCCTTTCTTTTACGGAGACTCGGTACGGCGATCGGTGCACAGGGAGCGCGTCGTCCTCGGTAACGATGCGATGCTTCGCAACGGCGGTTTGGCGCACCTTCGACGACTTCGCGAAGCAGTCGCTGTATTCGGCGAGGAGGTCAATCAGCTGTCGTCGTTTCGGGCCTGGAAGCTTCGGGTCGATGTCGAGCTGCGCTGGCGGCGCAATGTCTTGTTGAGGTGGCAATGATTCGTCAGCGATCGCGGCGATATCGGCGGAGTTTCGAAGTTCCTCGACGTGGCCCACAGCGGCACCTTTCGTGAGGTGTTGCGTTTCTTGTCGGAAGTTCGTCACGAGCACCACGGTGCGCCCATCCTGAAGTTCAGCTACTCCTCTTGCGACGCCTATTCCTCTTCCCAGGAGCAATTGAAGGTTGCCTTCCAGGACAACTTCGCCGCAGGTAGCTGTATCGGCCACGACGGGTACGACAACACTTGATCGCGGCGGCAGGTTCACGTGGTCGGTGTCGACTCGGACGGCGGCTGACGCTGTTTGGGGTTTCTCTGAAGGCGGAACAGGCTTCCGCAGCGTCAATCTGTTCTCACCCAGGTCGATGACGGCGCCGTATTCGCACAGAAAGTCCATGCCAAGAATGACATCTCTGGAGCAGTCTTGTAGAACGACGAACTTTACCGGACACGTCTCGCCGTGGATCTCGACGCGAGCAGTGCACCTTCCGATGGGCGTGATGAGATGTCCTCCTGCGGTTCGTATTTGGGGTCCATCCCACGGCGTCATGACTTTGCGAAGGCGGCGAGCGAGCCTCCCACTCAAAACGGAGTAGTCTGCTCCGGTGTCGACGAGTGCCGATGCGTCGTGGCCGTCGATAATAACGTTGAGGTTGTTGGACACCGAAGCAGGAGCGTCGTTGCGATTCGCAGCGTCGGGAGAGTGGGAGCGCTCCGTCGTTCTTGGAGGCTCTTTACTTCGGTCGTCTTCGGCAACGCCACCTCCAGGCGTTGCCGCGCCTAGTTTTCCCGGCGACGCAGGGGAGACAGGCTGTCTCGGCGAGACCGGCGGAAGGGCGATGGCGAGCGTCGGGGGGAGGGTGAACGGAATCCTCGGCGGGGAGTTGACTCGGGAGATGAAGAGCGGCGGAGGTAGTCTTCGATGTCTCGAGGTCGCTCTCCGAGACGTGGTCGAGGGTCGTTGGGTGCAAACCCTCGTAGGCCCAGCTGGCGGTAGGGGCATCGTCGGTAGATGTGGTCCGCTTCACCGCAGTGGTAGCACAGCGGGCGTCGGTCGGCCGTCCTCCACACGTCGGTTTTTCGTGGCGCTGCTTGTTCTGGGTGGGCGTGCACCCGATCTTCCTGGCGTCGGAAAAACTGCGGCGCTGGAGGTTCACGTCGTGGTGGCGCCATGTACGGGTGAGCAGGGGCGGTGGTCGTCGCGTAGCGGCGGCGTAGCTCAGCGTCGGTGGTTCGGGAGCGGCGCTGACTTGTGGCTGCAGCGCCTGCTGAACTTCTTCCCGGACAATCTCAGTGATTGAGGGCGAATCCGGGCTTGCGGCAGCAGGAAGAAGCCTCCTGATTTCCTCCCGCACAACGTCCCGGATGATCTCGCGGAGATCCGGGCTGTTGCAGCTGGCAGTCGAGAGGGCAGCGACACCGGGAAGTCGCTGGTAATGGGAGGCCCGAGCTTGAAGGGCACGTTCGATGTTTGTCGCCTCGGTGACGAAGGCTTCGACGGTGCCCGGCGGGTTGCGCACGAGGCCTCCAAAGATGTCGTCTCTCACCCCGCGCATGAGGACCCGCAGCTTCTTGTCGTCTGTGGCTCGTGGGTCGGCACGGGCGCTCAGGCGGAGGACATCTTCTACAAAGCTTGTGACGCTTTCGTCGGGGCCCTGCGTTCGAATTCGGAGGAGATCTTCTGCCTTCTCCCGTCGGTGTAGGTTGGCGAACGTCCGCTGCAACTCGGCCACACAGATGTCCCACGACGTAAGCGAAGCCTCGTGGTTCTCGAACCAATGCCTCGCAGTACCCTCCAGCGAAAAGTAGAGGTTCTGGAGGCACTGCTCCGCAGTCCATCCGTTGTGGCGCGCCACACGCTCGTAGTGCTTGATCCAGTCTTCGACATCCTCATGGATCTCGCCGTGGAAGGGAGTCGGCGTACGGGGAGCGGCGGGCAGGTAGACGACGGCGGGAGCGGCGGGGGTCGGCGACTGGTTGGCCATCGTCGGCCTCGTTGGCTGCTTGGTCCTGGGCGGCAGAAGTCCGAATTCCGGGTGTAGGCCTTGGGTGCGTCGACTGAACCGGATCTCGGTAGTGTCTTCGTTGGTTCTTCGTGGACTTGGCGTCGGACTTGCACTGCGGGCCCTCGGAGGGGTACGCGGCAGGGACATGCGTTACCCAGCACCTCCACCAAAATGTCACGAATGACAAGTGATGAGGCGGCAAATAACTGAGTAAACTAAACGTTTAATCGGGCGAACTTGTGCCCACAATAAAAAGAAACAAAAGATAACAGTAGAGCGTCGCGGGCGTCGAAGTCGGCGAAAGAGCAGAGTCGAACGCTGGGGCGAAACTGACTGCGGCTCGCCACGCGGAGCCCCTTATGTACACGCGTGGGTTTCTGGAAGAATCGGCGTAGAAGGTTCTGAGTGTAGAACATTCTGACCTCGAACAAGCAACATGGTTCTCGAATTTACCAGAACATTTACGTCAGAGTTCACAAAAATGCGTCCCCGCGGCCAGGAATCGAACCCTGGCTTTCTGCGTGGAAGGCACGCGCGATAACCGTTAGGCCACGAGCGCGCTACCTGCTCGGTCAGCTGCACTCGCGGCAATATGACGAGTTTTTCCTTTTGATAGGGACCAACTTTTACAACTCAAGATTTGCCATTATAACTCAATAAAACGAAAACTGTATACAGTTAAAATGACGCACCACCCTTACGGACTTAAATAGTTATAAAAAAAATAAAAGACGCGCATCGTTCTTAGTAATAACTTTAGTAGTACCAATGTCTAAAGGGTGTCGGTTGTCATGATTTATCGACAGAGTGAATACCACTTGAGTGAATCAATGCAGGCATTTTAAGGTCGACAACTAGAAGTTTCCCACAGATTGAAGCGTTCTAAGATAAGCACAATTATTTTTGTTTCTGAAGACCAAGGAAGTACGTTGGTCTTTACGGGAAGCATGTAAGACCTGGTGTAGCTGTGGGGTTCTTTGACATTATTTTTATATTCTCCTGGAATTTTCCCCTGGGGAAAGCAGTTGTAAACAGCAAATAGGGTTCTTTTCCTGGATACTTTGTCGCCACATCCCACATTATTGGTTGATTCCCATACCACCTGTATAAAGTGAGCTGTGTCAGGTGAGTAACCACGTGAAACGTAATTGTAGTTTTTTTTTCATACCACGCCTTTACTGCTTTACTGCATGTGTTGCTGCAAAACATATAAGTCATCAGCGATACTCTTTAGTTTTAAGTAGAATTTACTTAATCCTGGTGAAATAAAATTATCAGACAGTTATTCATCGCCATTTTTCTTAACTTTGATGCATTTTGCAGACCGCGTGAGCGGCTGGCAATCTGAACTTCTCTGCGAAAGATCTGCTTTGTTTGCTTTTCGTCGTGTACGTTTAGCTCTCGAACGTGTTTGGAGCAGACGGATTTAGCGGTAGCAGACGAGATCGGCGTTTTTTGAGATTTTTCGACGCCTTTAAACAGCCAAGAGTCTTGAGGGGGGGGGGGGGGCGCTAGTGCTGTGTTCCAAACTGTTGGTAACGTTACGGCCTGAAGAAGGAAAAAGCGGAGATACTTAACACGGGCGATATTGAGTTCGGGTGACTCTCTCGTGCTGGGCACAGTGCGACCGCAGTGTAGTGTAGCGGTGTAACGCTGGCTTCAAATCACGTCGAGCTGAAAATTACCTTTCTTGCTCGTTAACAATAAAATCTTAAAAGCTACATCACCGAACAAATCTTCTCGCGGAGTGTAATCGACGCCGTCTTGGCATTTAGCACACGCCTCAGCTGACTTCTCAGCTCTCTTAATTTTTGGCGTTGCGTGTCCCCTTGATTGTTTTAACTTGTAATGTAAAACTACGAGTAAAACAGAACCTATATAATAAATGTAATGCTACTTTGCTCGATTAAACTCGCGTGGTTTATGCACAGTTGACAAAATAAATTGCCAGTGGGTCGTATTGCCTGCAAAATGAATAAGGATATTTTGTTTCTCGATTTTTTTTTTTGGGTGGCGCCATCTATGTGGAGTGTCAATGAACCTTCCAGAAGCGGGGATCATACCTCGGCAAACCTCACTCATGAGGGCCTTCACTCACCCTCATCTTCATAGGTGAGATGAGGGTGAGTGAGTTTCTAAACCAGGAAAATTCATGAGAGTGAGGGTGGGTGAGGGCCGTGAGGGCTGTAAGGACCATGAGTGCGTGAGGTGTATGAGTGAGTGAGGGCCGTGAGGGCGGTGAGTGCGTGAGGGCCATGAGTGCGTGAGAGGCGTGAGAACGGTGAGTGCGTGAGTGACGTGAGGGCCATGAGTGCGTGAGGGGTATGAGTGCGTGAGGGCGGTGAGGGGCTTGAGGACCATGAGTGCGTGAGGGCCGTGAGGGGTATTAATGCGTGAGGGTCGTGAGGGCGGTGAGTGCGTGAGGAGCGTGAGGTGCATGAGTGCGTGAGGGGGTGGTGAGTACGTGAGTGGCGTGAGGGCCATGAGTGCTTGAGGGGTATGAGAGTGTGAGGGACGTGAGTACGTGAGTGCAGTGAGTGCGTGAGTGACGTGAGGGCCATGAGTGCGTGAGGGGTATGGGTGCGTGAGGGCGGTGAGGGGCTTGAGGACCATGAGTGCCTGAGGGCCGTGAGGGGTATGAATGCGTGAGAATCGTAAGGCGGTGAGTGCGTGAGGGGCGTGAGGTGCATGAGTGCGTGAGGGGTACTAGGGTGGTGAGTGCGTGAGTGGCGTGAGGGCCATGAGTGCTTGAGGGGTATGAGAGCGTGAGGGACGTGAGTGCGTGAGGGCGGTGAGTGCGTGAGGGCCGTGAGGTTCAGTGAGGGTGAGTGAAGGGCTGAAGGTGAGTGTGACTGTGAGCATGAGGGTGAGTGTGGGGCTGAAGGTGAGTTTCGCTGTGAGGGTGAGGGTGAGTGAGGGGCTTAGGTGAGTGTGGCTGTGAGGGTGAGGGTGAGTGAGGGCAACCTAAAATGCTGACCTCTGGCGTGGACACAATCGGGTCTCCCAATCGGCTCCCGTTTCCCCACCTGCCTATCTTACACCCTTCTGTGGACCGAGACGCGCAACTCACGTGCGCTATGCTTCTCTCCAACCTACGAGGTAGACGAGATGGAGGCTTCGCTCGGTCACTGGGGAGCAGCAGATGCGCTCCGATAGGAAAGCGAATCCTAGGGACGTCGGAATTGAGTGTTTTTCTTGGAACGCCACAGAATGTTGTCCCAGTCAAATTTATCTTTCTAATATGAGTAGATTGAGGAGATTTCGATTATGCTTAACAAATTTCTCATTTAAACCATACGTTCATTTCCGCGAATTAAAACGTCGACTAGTAAATTTTAGTTTATTATTTTGATTATTAGTATTTGTTTTCAATTCTTGACGGCGGCGGCGTCGGAGTTTGTTCATTCAAAGTGATGCTTTTTTTCTAAAAAAAACAAACATATTTCTTGACAATTTTTAAAAGGCTTCGCCGAAACACCCGGTAAAGCCGCCCACACAGAAAGGAAAGAAAGACAAATTGCGTGTCGTCTTGACTGCTATTTTATTTGACCGTGTCTCAGGGTTTAGATTATAATATAAGTGTAGCTGTTGTATGCACCGCCAATGTCACAATGTAGAACCTTAGAACACTATACTCTGTTTCATACTTAGCGTGCAACGCTGTCAAAGCTACTGACACGAGCGCGTGGATTCATCTATTGTTTTGTTTGCGCGAGAACGCGTGCAAATGATCAACGAGATCAAACCCCATGCGACGCAATGGACTTGTTCCAAAACCGACGCGCCCCATCGCGGCGAAATGCCACGCAGTGCACTCTGGGAACTAGTTGGCCACTCAGTTTCGGTTTCGAATGAGCAGCTTCATATCATGCTATCACGCCGCGACCGAACGCGCTGCTTGCGTTTTCGATTATCTGACTTTTTTATGAATGCGCACTACACTGATTCTCGAGCGATACAAAACGAAGACCGGGGCACTTTCCTTGGTTCCGGAAACACCGGATATTGTGCGTGCGTATGCAAACGTAGTAAGACGTGGCTTAGTCACCTCACCCCACGAGTGCATCTTAGAGCTCAATGTCAGTTATCCCGTCTAGTACCAGTGAGTTACAACTAAACTTTGGTCACCTTGAGACCTACACGTATTTTGTTTGCCAAACGTACGCTTCTTGTGGATTCATTGTTCTAAAAGCAAGCTGCGTCCTCACAGGAGTATGAAAGTTGAGCCCAGCGTTGGCGCATGAACTTTTAATAAAACGCAATAAATTCAACCTCACTACTGCACAAAAGTTGCTACGATGTCATCCTCGTGTCATCACATATCTCACACTCAAATTTTATGCTGATAGAAGATTAAGTTTTCGCAAACGCCGAGATCGGCTAGCTGCGACGGAGGCCCTAACAAGAGTCCCCTACTCCTCGCTAAGCATTTTTGGACGCGCTTTTACTGACGCCCAAGATCTGTGGCTGAACGGTGTGTCTGAAATTATCTCGGCATACTCAGTCAGGAAGAAAGCAAACAAATAACAAATATTATGGCCATTAGCAACCGTCAAATACGCTTTGAATAATTTCGTTCGTTTCGCGCACCGCATAGGGGTTCATGCCCGTCCGGCGCACTTCCGGCGAATGGTGCGACATTCTTCCCACAACTGCTCGACTTTTGCTTTCTTAAAACGGTTTGTACGTGCGAATATGCCTAAATGATTGCAGGATAACTTTATGCGCATATGCGATGTTGAATATTAGTGGAATGCAAGCAGGTGGGGACTTCAAGTGCAGTGCTGCGGGGCAGTACAGATGAGATGAGAAGTGTGTTCAAATGGAGCTTTTCAATGGCGCCTCCGAGTTTTACCTCGCGTATTCAGGTGTATTAAGAAAAACAGTAATTGCAAAAAGTTATATTTCGTCTATGGACGTAGGAAACAAACAAACTTCCTGATCAGTTCATCAACAACACTAATGTAAAGGCGCGAGCTCGATGTAGGCATATTTATTGATCGTTACAGCTTGTTGATTCGTACACAAGCAAGATCCCCGAGCTTCGCAGCGTCGAGATTCCCAGCACTGGCTCGTCCACATACCTCGACACGCTAACAGAGAGGCTCGGGTACAAAAATAAACAAGCATGTGTCAAGACAAGCTAAACGTCTCGGGCCTGTGCTAAAGCTTCGATGTCTGGCCATTTAGCTTAGTTTAGAGACCAAATATGACGCTCTCGGGACCAGAAACATGAGATAACGGCCATTTATAGTCCACGCTCTGTGTATAATCTCTTGTCGACGTGTCGATCGAAACCGAAACCATGCCACTCTCCTCCCTGGCCAACTAGTTCCCAGAGTGCAACGCGCGCTGTGTTGCATGCAGGGGTTTATGGAAGTAGTCTATTGAAGCGCAGCCGGCGATGTCCGTGACCTTGAAAAACGAGCAACTATAGAGAGTGTGGCGCGCGGTGTGGCCGGTGGCTTGAAGGGATAGGGGGGGGGGGGGGGGGGGGTTAAGAGGGAGCGGGAAATTCCCGCTCCGCAGGTGTTCTACGCTCTGCTTTCAGCCATGTCGCGACGCGGAGGAGCGGGGCGCGCTGCTCGCTGTCCTCACCCGCGAAAGAGCAGGCGTTGTACGCTGTCCTTTGCGCTACGGACAGCGGGGCGCGCTGTTTGTAGAAATGCACTGCGTGAAGGAGTTCTTTCGCAATCCTACACGTAGGCAGTCTTAAGTGCACCCCTGTTGTTTTAAATATTAAGAATTATGACTAATATTTGTTTTTCTTGACAAATCGCACGTGCTTGTAAGGTACTGCAAAACGGAAAGCGACAAAAGCCGCTTGACAGGACTATACCTTTTTTCTTTCTGTTGTATATTTTTGATGATTCTATATGAAATAAAATGCAGATAACGGGACTGTCGCTTGCAATATGGCTGTGCTTCGTGCCTACCCAGCTGTTAGGCTATCCTGCAATGTATTGCACTATACCTTACCCAAAGAGGCAATGTAAGTTCTGATTTGCTTATTCTATATCTTACTTTTTATTCGCTCCGCGCACACCGAGGTGATCTGTTTACTGACTTATAAGTTAGAGTCGCTAGTTTAAGTAGTTATCGAGGATCACCTAGTAATAAAGGTACATACATTTTGATTGAATTGATGAAAACTGGTCAGAAAACTATACATATATCATTCGGTTTGTACGTTTTTTTGTTGATGGAGATTTTTATAAACAGGACGCTTAAAAAGACTTGTGGTATAACACACTATATTTGATTTTAGAAAGGCATTGTCGATTACGGCGGACCTACATACAATACAAGGCGTGTTTGTCGGAATGCTGGCCAACCCGGTGCTGCAAAAACCAAGCAACGCAGAGAAAAAGAAAATATTATTGTCGTATTTGTCTCTTCCAATGAGCATAATTGAAAAAAATGGCGTTTGGTATAATTTTTTTATTAATTACTGTTTAGTAAATCAGTTTTTTAATTCATAAATTTAAATGTATGACTTGAGTCTAAACCTTACTAAATGCAGCCGAATGCAACTGAACAAACATAATAACAATAATACTTTATTTCCCATCCAGGGAGCGGAGGGTCAAGGACAAAAAGCTGCATACAGCAACTTGACGAGGTCCCTGCCCCAACCCACTTTAAAAGCCATAAGTTACGTACAGTTTCTTTGGTCATTCCTAAAGAAACGCTAAATTTGGACGCACTTCCAGTTTCATATCGGAGCTCACCTTTGCGCCAGCAGTCCCGCTCCTCTTGGGCAATGCGCGCCACTAACGTTCGCTGCTGCGCATTTTTCGACTGATGGAGGTGAACCGAATAATCAGAGCTTATTTTTGCAATACTATTCGAAGAGCCCATTGTTTCATTTTGTGGACAGACGCCACCTTTTAACCCACCTTCGAGGGAGGCGGGTCGCTGGTTGCGTATTTAACCACGGGAGTAGGTCCGCTGGCGCGGAGATACATTCTGGTAAAAAAATCAAAGCATAAAAATGTCAGAATTCAGCGTTTTTTGTTGTTGCTTTTCAAAACGCCGGAATATGTGGCGAGGGCTTATGTTGTGGTTTTGATTGTTGCCCAGATGCATGTACATATATATTAGGCTGCAACTGAGCTAAAGCTTAAGAGAAAAGAGATCACGGCAACGCACTCGGTAAGTGGACAAGTGCAGGGGCCTACGTCTGCCCTGTGCTGATTTTTATTATCACGGGTTATTTTGATGACCTATGATTTAAAGCAAACTAGAACACGTCCTGCTTGTCTGTTACTTATTAAAGACAGTGACTCAAAGATGAGATGCTTACGAGGATTTTTGTGAATGTTTATGGAAGTGCACTTTCCCTAAATAGCATACTCGCGTTCAATATAATAATGACCAGGTGACCGCGTGGCTCTGAAGACCTCTAATGATATATAACGAAAAAAAAAAACCTGAGTTATTATCGAAGGTATTGTGTGAACCAGTGGCGTTTCAGTGGCTCCTAAAGATTTGTCGTTACTCCTCACTTGGTGGGGTCGGCAGACGATTGCTGAGTCAACGCTGATAGTAATAGTGATTGGTAATATAAATAATAAACAAACTTCTTTACCTTCAGTTATTCCGAGAACCTAACATAAAACGCCAGAAAACTGATTGTTCAACCATCTGTAATGACGGATTCATCCAAGCTCAATTTTGCCTTTGGTGGCGCAACGCATTCATATTCGGCGAAATCAGCATTGACTTAACAACATGTAGTCCAGCGGGCGACGACGTTAAAACCTGAAAAGCCGCGGTAGCCTCAGTAATGGTTCAGATTTCGTCTGGTCGGTAGTTTGGTAGGCATTGTAAACCACTAGCTCTACTAGGCTTTTGTTATATTGTCTGAGACTGTAGACTAGAAAAAAACAACACACGATTACAATTTTTTCATAAATTCCCAGTTTGCATTTGGACCTCGGATTACTTCTTGAGATATATGTGCACTAATCAACCGTAACTGCTGTTTCTAATATATTTTATACTACATATCACTATGCCTTAATTCTATAAGTTCTTTATTTTACTGTATTTTCGCGTATATTTTGTTATACCGAATGATAAGCAAAGTTAATATTTGTCTACAAATATGTTTAGAAACCTCTCTGGGAAAAATCAAAGAACACACTTACACGTCTGAATGTTGAAATCGATCTCTTCAAGAATATTTATTGTTATAACTCTAGACATATTACTTGATGACCAGGCGGTGACTAAATATTTTCAAGGCGGGAGGACGTTCGACTGATATTCACCAGGGATGTTTCCTTGGGGAGAGTACTTGCAAACGACAAAAATTGTGAGGGATCTGGACACGGCGTAGCCACATCCAACGTGGGTTGTTGATTTCCACACCATCTGTGTGAAGTGAGCTGTGTATGGTGAATAACCACCGGTTCTGTAATTGTAGTCCTTATTTTCATCATACCAGTATCGTACTGACTTTGCAGCTGCAAAGAATTAGAAGGGTATATTAATTTATAATTCGAAGACTCCTGTATAACATTTACCTTTACCTTTCTATTTAGTGGGAGAGCGAAACCTGAGGGGTTTTGTTCTCCCACGTTCATTATTGACTTCCTTCGTTTTTGCTAGCAAAATATGTGACATAATTGTATTCTTAGGGCACTGCATTTCGTAACAAAAAAAAAACAAAAAAAACGTCTAGGGTTGTACAGCTGCAGTTGCAAATAGTTTTAACGGCATATTCTTCCAAGATGTGTCTCCTTCTTTAACATGAAATATCTATAGGCTAGGTTTTCATGTCAAGCGGAGCCTCAAAAAGCGAAACTTCGAATTTACCCACTAAATTTCGCAGAGAAAATGACGTCCCATGGCCTAATGTCCCGTGACCTATACAAAAATACAGTTTTCCCACTAAATGTAGCCGAAAAGAATGACGCCAGGTAAATGATGTTACGTGACCTATACAGATATTCAGTTTCCTGGCTATATTTTTCGGAAAGATTGAAGTCACGTGACCCAACACCAATTCCGTTTCTCCTCTATATTTAGCGGGAAAATTGACGTCACGTGACATGAACACTAATTTAGTTTCCGCGCTAGATTCAGAAGGAAAAATGACGGATCGTGACTTCGTGTCATGTAACCTATACACAAATTCAGTTTCCCCGCTAGATGTAGCTGAAAATTTGGCGTCACGGGACCTCAACGCGAATTCAGTTTCCCGCTAAGTTTAGCGGGCAAAATGATCTCGCACGAACTTATGTCACATGACCTGTATACAAATCCTGTTCCCCAATACATTTAGCGTGGATATTGACGTCACGTGAGCTTTTCACCAAAAGAACTTCCACGCAAAATTTAGCGGGAAATTTACATTGCGTGATACCCATTTAATATCGGTGCAGTCACAAGGTGCAGCTGCTCCTAATGAACAAGTTCGGATAGAAACTTCTGTCACGCATACGTGAACCTCAGAGAACAACTAAAGTTTTTCGTGATCTTTGTATTCCACGATTAACCGCCGAAATAACTCCCAAATCGGTTTTATTCGAGTACTAAAGAATTGAAAAAAAAAGCTTTGAATTAGAGCTGTCTTTGAAAACCAAACTAAAAGATTTATGACGAAAATTATTTACGAGAAGTTCTTGTTGACACGTAAAACAACAACTCTACTTCGTCTCACCCTACGATGGACTAAAGGCAAAAGCTACGGACCGCCAGATCCAATCACGAGCCACTTAAAAATTGCGGGGTATTGTGCTTTGATGCACGCATCAGGGCCCGCGTCTCGGATCACCGTTAGGAATGGGCGGAGAGTGGTTCGAATCGAATAGCAGCGAGTGACTCAACAACGTTACATTGCAAAAAAGCCACGACGTACACGCTGTTTGCAGTGTCGAAGCTATAGGAATGATGCAGCGTTTTTGGGTTCGGAGCATTATTCGTCCACCCGTAATCAATGCTAGGCATGTCATAGTTTAGCGTGGAACGTGATTGAACCTGGCGGCCCGTGGCTTTGGCCTTTAGTCCATCGTAGGGTGATACAGAGTATAAACTGTCTGCAGGCTGCCTTTCTCGGCGAAAACCACACCCGTTATTTGATTTTATTAAAAGCTAAATTGGTACGTTTCCCAGGTTTCCAGGTCTCACGTGCGTTACCTGAAAGCTTAGCAAATCCGTTATTGTGTCCTGGTTTCTAAACATAAGCCCCATAGACGCCTATTATATTTCCTATATCGTGCATTACAAAAACACATTTTGTGAGAAAATAAATGCGAAAAAGACACCCCCAAGTTTGAAGCAAAAAAAAAAACAGAGAAAGCATGAATGTATAAAGTTAATAAACAATGCAGAAAGAAAGTAATCTTTATGAAGTCAAAGATACTTTAAACCGCTTGACTAGGTAATATTGCGTTCCTTTGATTTATATGTAGTACCTATTATGATACACTACATATATTAATTTCATTCTAGACAGAATAAAATAACCGAGAAAAAACTCATGAAAAAATGCTTATTTTCAGTGGCTTTGTTGTGATAACATAATTCAAATAAAGAATATATTCAAAGCGCGAGTAACACGCCAATACAAATATGTATCTTCCTACAACTCCTAGTAGAAGCCCATGAAGCTGGCTTATCTTAAATTGTGGGCCTCGTGGCTATGCACCAAACGTATTAATTGTACAATATCCACCGAAATATTTAAGAACCTAATGCCTTCATGCATTGTCCGATTTCACATAATTGAGAACAAAAGATCGAATGTGTTACAGTCTTAGGTTGAGCTTGTTGGTGCATGTTAAGTATAGGTGTAATCTCAAACATAAACAGGAAAGTACAAATGATAGGAAGGGACGAACACGCCGCTGACTAACACTAGGTTATATTTCCTCTTCTTCACCTTCAGCCCTAAGTACTCCTCTTGAAAGAGCTTTCACGGGATCCACAATATTGTAATTAAGTTATAAGTCTAAAGTAATTATAACTGCGCATTCAAAATACAGTTCACGAAGGCGTGAAGCACCGCAGATATTGTTTTTCTTTGTTTTGGAATGCAATCGAGGTTTTGCTTACACATTCTGCTCTTTCGTCTATCGCCAGTGCCTCACACATCTCGCGTGCATATACGATACGAACTTTATTTTCACCACAAATACAAGTGGTGAACGGGAGGCCGGAGAAAAAGCTGCAGAAATGCAGCTTGACGAGGCTCCGGGCCCCCCATTCAGCAGCTACGACGGAGTACATATATACAGTGGTCAAAAAAGCGAAGATCAAATGAACAAATTGATTATTTGGTTGTTGGACAATTGTACAATATCTATGTTTTTAACAAAATATTCGTTCAGCATAGACGGCAAAGCATAACTAATTTTTTGTTTTCCATAGTTGGTCCTACACTTCGGAATTTGCCAGGGCTGGTGATTTCTTGATGAATAATAATCGTTTTTTTCTTTTAAATCAGACAATTGAAGAATTATATTTGAGCGTCCTAATGCCGCATATTTATACGCCATCGTTAAACGATAGTTATAGATTTGGTGTATAGTCATAATCTTGTATGATTTGAACAGTGAATGCGTATGATGTATGTAGGAAACGTTAGCTATTATTCTTAACACTTTTTTTTGCAATAAGTGTATTATATGTAAGTTTGAAAAAGACGTATTACCCCAGATAAGGGTGCAGTAACATAAGTGAGAATGAAATAAGGAATTGTACAAAACCTTTTTTACGTTGGTTGGAAGGACGTGCCTATGCTTATTTATAATTCCAGCAGCTTTGCCTAATTTAGAGCAGAGATACTTCACATGATTAGTCCAGAGCACGTCATCGGAAAAAATTACTCCAAGAGTTTTTACGCTATTTACAAATTCAATGTTTGAAGATCCGAAATTAAGAGGACTATAAACTCGGTTACTTGAACCACGTGGACGAAACATTAATGCTTTTGTTTTTGAAGTATTTATATTCAAGCAATTGTACTCGGACCATACTTTCAACTTCGAAAGAAATGTGTTAGCTTTATTTATGAGGCCCTCTTCGGATATATCAGAAAAAAATATACTCGTATCATCCGCATAAATTATATATTTACAGCTGGAATCAATGTTCACAATATCATTAATATATAACAGAAAAAGAAGTGGTCCAAGAATACTTCCTTGGGGCACTCCTGCTGATATGGTTAACGGAATTGATTTCTCATAATTAATTTGCACAAACTGGGTACGATATTTTAAATAGGATTTGATTAGTGCATGTGGAAGATCACGAATGCCATAAGCATATAGTTTATCTAACAAAATGGAATGATTTATACAGTCAAACGCTTTGCTAAAGTCTAAAATATCCCAAGCGTTAAGGTTTTTGCTTCAAAATTTTTAAGTATTTCTTCTTTTTGAACCAATAACGCTGTCTCTGTTGACCTATTTTTTCGAAATCCGAATTGACAATCAGTAATTATAGAGTGCTTATCACAAAAGTTAACAACACGAGAGTGAATTATTTTTTCTAGACTTTTTGAGAACACAGGAAGTATAGATATTGGACGGTAGTTCCCTAGTTCATTTTTGTCACCTGCTTTAAACAACGCTAAAACTTTTGCAGTTTGCATTTTTTGGGGAAAAGTGCCAGATGATATTGCGAGGTTGAATATGTATGTTAGACATGGAGCAATGATATCTATGACATACTTTATGGGTTTAATTTGCAAGTCATCGGCATCACGACTGTGATTATTATTAAGAGACAAAATAGAAGAACAAACCTCAGTTTCATCAGTAGGATAGATAAATAGTGATTCCGAGATTAACCTAATGTGGTCTGACGCTTCAGGATTGTAAGGGCTATTAGCTATATTCACAAAATAGTTGTTAAATGCATTTGCCAAATTCGAACCACTCAAAATTTCGCCGTTATGGTTTATGCTTTCAATTTTGTTCGATTTATAGGACATATTAAGAACACTGTTTATACGTTTCCATAATATATCGGATTTTTTTAGGCACTCCACATCAAATAAATTAGAGTAATAGTGTTTTTTCGATTTTCTAATTTCCGTAGTTAATTGATTTCTATATTTCTTGAATTGTTCAAGTGCCGTTTTCTCACGAGTTGCAAGAAATATTTGAAAGAGTTGATATTTTCTAAGGGTCTTTTTAAAAAGTGCGGGGGTCATCCATGGCTTTCGTCCCTTTCTAGCAAGTTTGATGGTTTTATCTGGAAAACAGTCAGAATAAAGCTGTTTAAATTTTTTAATAAACGTGTTGTATGCGCTATCTACGTCAACAGAATGGAATACATCGGCCCAATCAGTGCTCATTAATTTCTGTCTAAATGTATCTAAAGTGGATTGAGTAATGTTTTGGACAGTCACAGTATCTGAATTGCGTTTACATATTTCTCGTGCTGTATCGACTAGCATAAATATGGGCAAATGATCGCTAATATCAGAACTTACTACACCAGCCCTGACATTTTCCTTGTCAAAATTTGTAATAAATAGATCAAGTAATGTGGATGTAAACAATGTGGTGCGCGTGGGGTGGTTTATAACATTATGAAAGTTATTTGCCGTTAGTAGTAGCAGTAACTCCGAGGCACTTGGAGTATCGTGCAGCAAATTTATATTTAAGTCACCACCAACAAAAAGAGAGTACTTGCATTCATTGGCGTGACACAACAGTTTATCTAAAAAAGCAAAAAAAAAGGTTAACATTTCCGCTGGGTGGACGATAGACAACAGAAAACATGAGTTTGTTTTGTTTAAGAGACAATATTTCATAGTCATCTGTGAGGCATGTATACTCTGGAACAACTTCAAAGTCATCACTAGCGGTCAGTATCGAAACGCCACCACCACGCCCACAAACGCGGTTTTGATAAAAGTGAGTATATTGGGAAAGAACAAAAAAGTCGGAGTCATCTCGGTACCACGTTTCGGTGAACATTATCACGTCAAATGAGCATTCAAAGGAACGAAAAAGAAACGTAAGCTCGTCCAGCTTTGATCTGGCTGATCTAACATTTAAATGAAACAGTTTCAAAAGCTTGCGTGTTGATTTATCACTATCACTGCCGATATCCTGGGGCAGAAACAGATTAGTAACTGTCATTTCAGAAAAAAGAAAAAAAGCGTGCACAAGTCTTTACTCAGCAAATTTTTGTCTTAGCAGATCTTAACGAGATCGTCCTCGTGTTCGATAGAGACAACATCTGTGGTTGCAGCTTTACGGGCCATGATCTTGCCGTTACGTACCCATACATACTTCCACCCGGCGATGCGTTTTTTTGCAGTGGCCTTACCAAGCAGTCTTTTTAGGGTCGGACACAGGTGCTCATTAACAAAAACAGGGTCGTCAGAGGAGAATCCCAGGTCTCGGTTCTTAAGTCGCTTTGTTCGGGCCTTTGCGAGAACCCTATCACGTTTTTCACGACGTATGAACTGTACTATTATGTTTTGTTTGCTCAGTTCACGTGTGCGAACTCTATGACAGATCTCGACGTCTGAATTGTCGATCGGTTCGCTAATTTCCTCGCCGAGCCTACGTAGCGTTGCGTAGAGGTCCTCGTTTTCACTCAGGATTAGCCCCTTGATTTCGAGGTTGTATGCTCGAGAGTGTTGTTCGCATGGCACAATACTTGTACGGTTTTCTTTAACTTCCCTCTCAAGCGCAAGACATCTTTGCCGCAGCTCTTCATTTTCGGCTTTTAAGGCGTTGTCTACCGCGATTCCGCTTGTAAGCTTGTTCTTGATGCCTTCAAATTCGGCATTTATGAAGTCCATGCTTGACTTCATTTCCCGTATCTCTTCATTCGATTCTTCTTTCGTACAAGCATTGTTAGTTTGTTGAGTACCGGTCTGCATTTACATGCATGGCAATGAGCTTATAAATGCCTTGCTGCTATGGTCTTCACAGACGCTTCGTATTCTCGTGTTCTTTCATTAATGCAGCAGCCCGTCTGGCCAATATGGTACTTATCGCACGATAAGGGCGGTAAATGCAATAGCGACAAACTCGCCCTGGTCCAAACCATCCCATCCAAATCTCCGCATGAAAAGGCTTTGCAGATAATCAGCGAAGGTATTGACTGCCTCGCGAGCCAAAGTTCAGCTACACCAAGGATCAGGTTCGGCTCTACTGTGCAAGAGCTACGAAGCAAAGATCTTAAGCTCTGCGTATCAGATAAAGAAGGTGGTTTGGTTGTTCTTGATACCGGTACCTAATGAGAAAAAGTTTCTCTTGCAATGGCAATGAAAAGTTGGCAAGCGCACCTTTTAACTTTTTGGCAAAGCAAATGACCCTGATACAGTGCAAGGACCCGTACAAGATCTAGAATTTTGAGCAACCTATTACATATCTTCAGGACATCGGATCCGGCATCGCCTCAGGTCTTTCCATCGACATCCTGGATGTGCAATATTTTATACCACACACAAGCCTCATGCCAATTCTCCAAGCAATCATCGATGAGCAAGGTGAAACACCACTGTAAAATGCAGCTGCGATAAATGTAGATACCTTTGTAGAAATATTAGGTGTGTAGCTGACAGCAGCAGTGGTCCGGTTATTAAGGGTAGCACTACGTGCACGAATGTGATGCCTGCATAAGTTATCATGTATCTCCTCATTTATGTTATCTTTTTGTAGCAGCATGCGTCAGCAACATTGACGATAACTTTAATGATTCAAGGATCAAGGCTATTCTTAGAAACGTAGATAATTTTTTCAATATTTCGTGCTATTGACGTAGACGATCAATGAAACGGATGCCGAGAAACAGTTATGAGACGTGTTTAAGAGAGTAGTCCGGAAGTGGTTTCTACTCGCGGACTTACAGTAACCAAGTCGATGAAGTTCCTAGACCTCGTACTAGAGTTCCCAAAACATGACGTGTGCTGGAGGTACAAATCCCGATCATATACATTTGTCTCCCTTTCGAATAAGGACGCTCAAATAATGTCGAAGAAAAAGTGTCGGTAACACGGATTTTTTTTCGTCACTAAACAACTCTTGTTGTCGTCAAGTTGGACCAATTTTCACAAAACAGATCACCCGATGTCTTGGCTTTAAAAACCCGGCTAACCGTTTGGGAGTCATATGTGAAAATAACTGCAAAATATGAAACGCAAATCGACAGGCGCGGTAGAAACAGAAAATACAAGAACGAGAACACAAAGGACGGAGTTTATATAGAACTAGCGCCACAGTCTACAGCCCACAATGTAAGTATATGTACAACCGTACAGGTCGACGCAATAAGGCAACATCCATCCTCGAAACTATTCCCTGGAGAAGGGGAACAACGGGACAAAGGACAAACACAAATCTCCAAACACAGCTAGGTGACTGGTGCGCGACCGAAAAGATCCGCCTGGTCCGGGTATCAAACCAAGGGACCTCTCCATTTCCAGTGGAGCGCTCTACCAACTGAGCTAGTCAGGGGTTAGACGTCAGTAGAGCAAACAGGTTTTATCAGCTGCCATCAGTCCAACACCAACAAGGGTGAACGTCTTGCATTTTAAGGCTATGTTTATATTGCAATTAATTTTTGTCATTCTTCTCCAGCTCGCTTGCACCTTTGCGATTATTTGCGTTATAATCCATCCTCCTTCAAACGTAAACAATAGGATCTCTCTCCTCTTTCATTATAAACACAGTCACCACTTTTTATTTAAAAGACGCCCTCTCCACCTACTACCTCCAAAAAACACCGAAAGCACGAAAACACACGTCAAAAACAAAAACAAAAAACAGCAAGAAAAAAAAGTGTTTTAGCGTCATTTGGGATAATCACAACTGGAGCTTCCCATTTAACACTTAAAACATTAGCATTACATTTAAAAAAGAAGCTTTTTGAATGTGTAATTTGTAAACATGAAGTAGAGCAGTTTGTTTTATTTCTTTGCTGTTTTTTGTTTCTGACGTGTGTTGGTTCGAAAGGCCGTTTCGGTGTTTTTGTGCGTGGGGACTCAAAAGTGGGGACTCTTTTTTAGAATGGAAGGGGAGAGAGATCCTATTGTTAAAGTTTTGAAAAATTCCCCACTAAATTTAGTGGGGAAATTCTCTGCTAAATTTGTCGGGGAAACTTTTTCTGCTAAATAAGCAAAAAGAAATTCCTCGCTAAATTTAGCGCGACAATTTTTTCTCACAAATTGGCAGGAAAATGTTTAGGCTAAATTTAGCGGTGAAAGTTTTCTGCTAACTCTGGCGGAAAAAGTTTTCCGCTAAATCTAGCGACAAATTTTTTTCCGCTAAACTTATGGGGACATTTTTCCAATAAATTTAGAGAAGAATTGTTTCCGCTAAATCTAGCGGGGAATTTTTTCCGCTAAATTTAGCGGGACATTTTTTCGCTAAATTAAGTGGAGACATTTTTCCACTAAATCTAGCGGAGAATATTTTTCGCTAAATTAAGCGGGGAGATTTTTCGCTAAATTTAGCCGGTGAACTTTTTTGCTAAATCTAGCGGGGATTTTTTTCCGCTAATTTTAGCAGGGAAACTTTCATGCCAAATCTAGCGGAGAATTTTTTGCACTAGATTTAGCGGAAAACATTTCCTGCACCTCCTCCTCCCTCGTGACGTCACACGTAACATCACATGTGACGTCATTATTGGAAACGTTCCAAAATGCAGAGCGCGATTACGCCGACGCCGTTCAAGACGGAAACGGCCGCCTAAGAGCTGCGCTCTAAAATATTCCGATTATATACATTTTTATACTGATAGATCCAAAGTTAAATCCTTCTCGAATCCTTCACTTACTAGAGTGAAACGCCTTAACTCTATTACTAACACTTTTACCTCGGATCTTTACGCAGTGCCGTTGACGGTTCAACACAACATGTTGGAGAGATTAACGAGGTCAATATTATTAGTAAACTCGCAGATTATGATGACTGCAATCTGCTCTCTCAAAGGCATCAGGAATATGCTTGTGCAGTTTGTGCAGTTAAAGGTCAACTGGGCATTGCATTATGGATACCACATAATATTTTGCTGGGTACATGCCGCATGAGAATAGCGGGTAATGATTCCGATAGGCTTGCTTTCTCCTCTAGAAATCTGCTACAGTTAGCAACCTCGTTACCTTACCAGGACATAAAAACTATCGTAGAGGCAGCAATTTTCTATACATGGCTGGCGGAATGGGACAAAGATTGTGATGATAAACTTCACTTTAATAGGCCTATTATTTGATTGTTAGAGAGCTCTTCTTCAATGAACCGATTCCATGAGGTACTACTATGCCGGCTCCGCATACGTCATTCCCATCTCACTCATAGATGTCTCCTTTGTAGGGAAGGCCCACCCCGCTGCCTACTTAGGGGAGACACTGTAATCATTTTGCATTTTTTTATGGGTTTGTCCCGGACTCGACGACAATCAACGGAATACTTTTTCCAAACTTTTAGATACCACATATCATTCCATCCCGTTCTTTTGCTGGGATAGTACGTTCTCATCTCATTTGAAAGTGCGTTCCGTTTTATTGCAGACACTGACTTTTTACATCAGTTGTAGTGCTAAGTTTCTAATGTCACATCCCATACCCTAGAAAATAGAAGATGAATGGAAGCTTTTGCGCCATAAAGCCCGTAATCATCATCTTGTTATCTGCACTCCAGTGAAATAACCGAACATCTTCACACCTCCACCACATGCCCTGCGGTGCTATGTTGGTGGCGTTGAAAAATAGTTTTCCTGTCTTTAAATGAGCAAGTAAAAAAATACCATTGTAAGAGATATGTGGAAATAAGCATGATTAAAAGGTGAAATGCACGCTCAGCGCCAAAGACGCTTATATTTGCAAGGAACACTTTCAGTGGGATGATGATTCATTGCGATCTTGGTGCGACTGGTTCAGAATGACCTCTTGGATGCTTCGAAGATTTGATTGAACCGCAATGGCGATATCCATGGCAAGGAAGACCGATCATCTAATCACGTTGCGAGGTATGGTAGTCTGTTTGTTAGTATCTGTTTGCGTCCGTCTAACAGGCAGGAAGGGCAATGGCGCTACTTGCCCATTATCACGTGACTTTAGAGATCAACTGGGGCCCTAATTTCCTTTAGAGTTCACCTGGCACCAGGCGGGAGAGAGGAACCGAAACATTGCCGCATTCTGCGTAATCGGGACTTGTCCGGAGCAGGCGGCCATGTTCCGTTCCCACTTGGTCCCGCCGTGTAGACTACACTACACGAAAAAGGTATACATTTAGCTCACGTAAAGTACACATAAAGTATATTTCTTCCCCAGCTATAAGTTTACTGCAAGTGTGCTTTTAATATAAATCACGCAACTAAATGCATATTTTTGTTGTATTAACTGCTGATCGAATGGTATGTTCCTAGCCTACTATCAGAACATTTGTAAGATACGTATTGGCTCTAAAAAGGGAGAAAAAAGCATGATTCAGTTAGTGAATTAAGTACACAATAAGTATGCTTTTTGTGGATTAGTTTATACCAAAAGAAAGGGGAAAGAGTATTGCGGCTTCTAAATATCTTTTGGAAACAAATCTTGTGGCAGAAGTAATTGTGCCTCTGTCGGATTTTATACCCGGAGTGTAAATAGGGTGTTAGGCTAAAAACTAGGTATTTTGAAAGTTCAGGAAAATACTTATAATATAGCTTGAACGTCAAATATATGCGGGCTTATAATAATTAAAACCTAAAATACCCCAATACTGCCTGGAAAGTCGCATCCAGCTAGCACTGCCATACTTAACCCGTTGTTTCATTAACGGGTAGCAAAGTCACGTAGCTACAATTTAAAAAGTTTATTTTTGTCAGTGCTTCAGTGAAACTTACCATACTGAGAATATGGCTGCCGGGCGTGGGTCATCCAATATATATTTTCTCCAGTGCCTTGGAGCTTTTCGTGTGGAACGGAACTTGTACTGTCCCGCTTTGCAAGATAGCTTGCCCAGGCTCGAGCTTTTATGTACAACTAGGCGAGCGGACATAAACAAGACAGTAGTTGTTAATGTCGAATTGATCACTGTAATTTTTTTTATTATTGGTCTCACGCAAATCTACATGTAGCTTGAAACCTACGAATGGGCTAAAATGGCATCCTGAAAATATGCAGCGAGCAAGCTCCTCCACTTCTTGCCTACCGGATTTCAGTGACGTAACGTCGCCAAACTTTGATCGGAAGTTTACTTTGTAGACACAAAACTACCTTCCATTCCCTCTACCCACTGATTCCCTTCAGTCAGAGTGAGCAGGACTTTTACTGCTCTCCGTGTAGAGATAATGGGATAGAGAGAGTGGTATCAGTGTGTCATAGTCAGGTGATCAGTCGCCGAACGCATTCGCGTTGTCTAATATTTGTAGTAATATTTGGCAAAAACAAAATGCCTGCATTTTGGTCATTCTATTAGCGCGTTTAAACGCGGTGGCTATAGGGGGTATTTACTGAACGCCATATTTGAAGGCGATGTTTAGAGCGTATGCTCAAAACGAGCTCTCATAAATTGGTTGCTAAGACCGGGAATCTTCATGGTGCGGAATGCCCGTGACAAAAGAACTTTGGAAGCTTTCCGTCAGCACGCGCTCGGCAGTCGCGCACACTGCTATGGCCGCCAGTGAATACTTCCTATAGGGTAGGTGGTGCCAAGAGCAGGATGATCCTTAGTCTTTGTAGGGTTGGTATCGCTCTTAGTACATGTCGATTTTTAAGAAAAAATAATTTCGTCATAAAATTGTTTTGTTCTGAAGCTGCGTACGCCTCCCTTCAGTACCACAAGAATACAAATTCTTTGCGCAGAATTTTATGGGTCGCTAAAGGGGAGGGGGGGGGGGGGAAGGAGGGCGCTTTCTTGCCCTTTACACTCCTCTCCGTTCCGCGCGCTCTTTCTAAACGACCTGTTACCGCTCCTCTCTTTCTTGCCCTTTCAAAACCCTCCCCTCCTCGCGCTTTCTCAAACCACCTGCTTCTGCTCCTCCCGGTCGGGCGTGCTGGGCCCGTAGCTCAGTCAGCAGCGCACTCGCCTTCTATGAGGTGACCGGGGTTCGGTTCCTGGCACCGATTACCGTTCTTTTTTCAAGATCGTTTATGGGTTATGGACTGACGGTCCTACACATTTCGCGCTTCTTTACCTACATGTTTCGTATCAACCATCTGCAGGGTCTAGGGTATGTTATGCATGTATGATTGATATATTTAATTTATTTTTAAAGACCAGTATGCAAGCTGCCGAAGTTGTACGTACTTGCATTCAAGTTGTCTAACCAAACCCGAACCCTGATCGTAAACAGGAACAAAACAAAACTTTTTTTAATGCGACCAGAATAATATATATTTCGCTCGCCTTCATAGAAAAAGGTAAAACACTGGCTGCGGTGTCTAATAGGCGTCAGAGAAATCTAGCTAACTATAAGATAGACGTGCAGACGTTTCGCGGAAGCAGCGGACAGTGGTCATCATTCTGGGACATATTTATCAACACCGTCCACAAACATAGTGTATGTAGGAAACGTGGACAAGTTCCAGTACCTATGAGCCCTTATTACCCAAATGGAGTCTACAGCTATCGCCGGTCTCCAAGGTAAAGACTCCTGCTACTCATACGTACTAGAAATCTTAGAAGGACTACTTCGCAACACCAAACAATACAGGATCACCTAGCAAATCTAAGGTGTCTACCTAAGGTCAAATTCTTTAGCGACACCTTCACCTTTCGGAACCCACTGGGCACTGTACAGATTCAGACTCGAGGACCCAAATGTCTAGGAATCGACCCCGTTTTGTACTCCGCAATGCTGCGCGAAATACTGCTGAAGTGTTGGCAGAACGACATCGTGACGGATTACATTGTGACGGATACATTACGTCTTCTTTAGCAAAATCAGGGAACGGACACTTTAAGAAACTTTTGGAGTTCTTAAATATTGAAGTCTCATAAAAAGAAGTATGATTCGAACCAATTCACCAAAGACTGCTGTTGGTCTCCCGAATCCATCACAAGGCGAGGTGCACAGCTAACAGCAGCAGTGCTCCACAGTAGAGTAAGGATGTTTCAAACATAATGTCTTTTCTGCGGCTCGCGTTCGGATAAAACAGAAGAGTGAGTCATCTCCGAATTCTCAAAATAAATATAAAAACTATGAGAAGACAGGCGTTGTTACAAGTTCATTACGCGAGCTCACCAATCACGGTACTGCAGACGCCGTATCTCGTGTAGTTCATACAGTGGAAGACACGCGACAGCTATGTGTTACCCCAACAAAGGAAAAGTAAGAAATGATACCGACGTGGTACGTAGGTAGTGCATGTTTTTTCTGCGGGGGAAAAAAACAAGGCAGATTCATGTACAGGGATTCATGTCATTGGTTGTCGGCAAGGAAATCTACACCAATTCAAAATGAATAACGAATAGCGGAAGCCAACAGATAGTCGTTCGAAAAAAAAGTTTCTAGTTAGTGCGAGATGAGAGTACTTGCAGAGGCCACACTCAATGTCGACTTTTTGGGTCAACCTAGCGGCAGAAATTAGAAAGGAGGTTATTTAAATTAAGACTCAAGAGCCAATTGCACCTGACAGAGCGGTAGAGGTGCCACAGATATGCATGAACATCGAGTTGCTGCCGATAGACCACGGGTTTGTGCAATCCCTCCAATAACAAGGAAAAACACCCGCTAACGCATGCTTTTTCTAAAGACACAAAAATCTCTGATGTATCGATCTTGCTAATTGACGCCTATCAGCTATAGAATGTTGTCAACGGATATTTTATCTGAAACGAAGATCTATCAATGATGGTTGTGAACACACATCTTGGGTGGACTTTGCAAGGACCCACGGAATCATCCTGCTCTCTGACTGATCACTGGAGTGTAGTGGCATGTGTATTTCGTGTTTATGGGCGATAATGATTGCGCTTTAATCTGATGGATAGCGCCGCAAATGTTTTGAGTACCGCAAACGCCTGTTTGTTGTTGTTTTCATAGCGTCCGTGAATGCAAGATTAATATAGCATAAATTATACAAAAACAAGAGACTATAAACAACATCCTTGTCATTGTCTCTTTTGCGCTGTTTTATTTGCAGTTAATTATGTAAAGACTAGCCCAGCAACTAATTTCATTAGATAAATAATTAGAAATATAAATCCAGTAATATGGTTTAGTTATTTTTAAGCCCCTAAGTTTTATATCTAAAGGTTATGGTAACCTCAGTACTACATAGGAGTGCTTTAGCAAGCGGTACTTATCAGAAGTTATAAAAAGCTCCAGAATCCACAAGGTAGGTTGCCTGCTTTGCTTTATTTATTTATTTTTATCATCTCCAAATACCATCCTTATTAAATTACATATTCCCCTGACTATTCGTTAAATAATAAGCATAGAAGAATCTACATCGGCGCCTTTCCATTTTGATTTGCACAGAAAATGAACTAAAATGTTAAATTATGGTGAGGGTGCAGGCAAGCAGGTCAATATTATTCATGTTGAATTAACCTGAGATTGGGGTACAAAAGAAACTTCAAAACGTAGAAGAGACAAAAACTAGACAGGAGGACGTCTCAAACTCCTTCAACATGGTAAATTTGAAGGAGACTATTCAAAATTAATTTCTAGGAAAACACTCAAAATGATTCAAGAACATTAAAATGAGAATAGGTCTCAATATTTATACAACCCTCGGGATCAATATATTTGGCGACATTCTCTCATATTACTGTAGTCTTCGTGCTTTGCGTTATAATCTGCGGAAAAAGTTTTTTTTTGTTTTGTTTCAGGTAACATTTCTTAGAAACCGGCTTGTGTTAAAAAAGTATTGAAGTGTCGATAATGTTTTTCGTCTTTTTCTTGCAGTATAATAAACCAGAAAGACAACTTTATTTCTGGGTTATTTTAGCCTTTGCTTTTCTAAAATATTTAAAAGTACGCGTTCTTTTACCTTTGGTCAATGGACAACTACCAGTCACACCTACCAGGCACACTTTAACGAACGAAGAAGTTACGGCGTAAATGTCGCCTTCCCCACCGCCGCCACCGCCGATGAGCGCGGGGGCGCAGCTTCGGCGCATTCATCACACATGTGATCGCCCTCTCACATAGGCGAAAAGTCGCTTTCCAGTGGGCTTGCTAGCCGTGTTCTTTGTTCTTTTTATCTAACGTGATAATTTTTATCTGGGCCCTCTTTTATTCTGTAGTAACATTTTTTGTACACGGGGAATAACTTTTATGTGACGAATGCTGCTGCAATTTCAAAATCTTCAGAATTATGTCTATTAAGAATATCTGAAAAAAAGAAATATATTGGCTGTATTTTGGTGATTCTGCCAATCGCGTTTAAACGCGGTGGCTCTTTGGTGGACGGTGCCTCGGGCAGGATGATCCTTCGTCTTTCTAGTGTTGGTGGTGCTCTTATTATAGGTGGCGCATGGGGCAGGGATTTCTTACAAAAATGATTACGTCAAACCATTGTCTCTTTTTGAGGCTGCATGCACTTGCCTCCCTTCAGCACCACAAGGATACAAAATCTTTGCGCAGAAATTTATGGGTCACCAAAAAAGGGGAAGCACGCTTTCCTGCCCTTTCCACTCCTCCTCGTTCCGCGCGCTCTTTCTACACCACCTGTTTTTGCTCCTCCCTTTCTCGCCCTTTCAAAACACTCTCCGCTCCTCGCGATTTCTCAACCCACCTGCTTCTGCTCTTCCTGTTCGGGCGTGCTGCGCCCGTAGGTCAGTGCAATAAAGAAAAAAAAAAAGGGCCCGTAGGTCAGTCAGCTGCGCACTCGCCTTCTACGCAGGAGACCAAGGTTCGATTCCTGGCATCGATTAGCTCTTTTGTTTTCAAGATGGTTTAGGGATTACAGATTGACGGATCTACACATTTTGTGAATTTGGACCTACGAGTTTAGTCTCAGCTATCTGCAGGGTCTAGAATATTGTAGGCATACATGTTTGATTTTTAAGCTTTATTTTCATAGAGCAGCATGCAAGCTGCCAAAGTTATACACGTACTTGTATGCAGGTTGTCGAACCGGACTCGAACTTTAACAGAAAACAGGAGAAACGATGTATTTCTAAGCCGAGCCGGATTAACATATATTTCGGTCGCTTACATACAAAAATGTTAAACACTTGCTACGGTTTCTAGTGGCCGCCAGAAAAACACTCTGTGAACGAAAGTCTGGGACTAAAAGGAATATTTACGAGGGGCGTTCATAAAGTTCGTATTATTGTCACGAAGGAATAGAGATTTAGCAATCAAAGTCGAGTAGGAGTTGAGACTTTCTCTACTTGTTCGCCACCAAAAGTTATTCACATTTTCCAGCGATGCACCACATGCCGGAAGTCATTGTTATAGAACTCCTCGTTTTGAGTGTTCAGGGATCGCTCCAATTCAGCAATCACTTGGTCGCCGTCCTTGAAATGCTTTCCTCTTATCTGGCCACACTGGAAGCGTCTGCTCCATTTAACCAAAGTGTCGTAAACTTGGGCGTTGTCCCGGAACAACGCTCCAAGATTGGAATTAATATCCTTGGCATTGCTTCCCTTCGAATGAAAAAAACGAATCACTGCATGTGCTTGGCACCGAAGGGCGGTGCCATTTTGTTTCGACTCCCTAGCGGCGTTCAGAGCTACTATAGCATGCGATATTTATACTGTGCGGAAACTAGAGGGACGCGCGCTCATGTTGATGCCTGTTTTGTTCCGTTTTTTTCAATTTTTCGTGCCGATAATACGAACTTTATGAACGCCCCTCGTAATTAAATTAAAAAAAAACGTGGTTACATATATTTTCATTAGTAACACTAGTGAGCCCCGCGAATAGCGTTGTTATTCATAAAAGGAAACGATTACCTTTTCCAAATAATAATTCATGATATGTCCCTACACTTCAAGTGTAGTAAGGCCAATTACTTTGCAACGGAGATGAGCCATGTAGCTACTACTGCGTGACTGCTTACGTGGAATGTTTTAATCTTAACGCAGTGGAAATACAATATGGCAACGGCGCACAGCGCAAGTAAAAAGTACATTCATTTGGAGTGTAAGTTTATCTGACTGACTCAACTTGCGAAAATCTAAGCTTTTTTGCTAAGTGGTGTCAGCACGGTTCTCTGAATTTTTTCATTTAAACACATTTAAAAATGTAAAGAAAAACAAACATTAGCACAGATTGATGAGCCGGTAGTGTAAATAATGTGTACACTTTACCATTGAGTTGGTCTTCAAAACTGGGGCATGATGTATTCTTCTGTATTTATTGTGCTCCTGGCGGCATAACTGATGAAAATTTTGATTTTCATTCTGAAACAAATTACATATTAATTTTCCACATTTCTTTCATACCGTGTAATTGTTCGTAGGCTATAAAAATATATTTTGGCTATACGGCTTGCAAGATCGTATGCTGCTTGCGCACATCGTGCGTTTGTTTACCCCAAAATGGGCATACGTGCTTTTGTTTACCCCCTACCCCAACCAATGACGACACGCGCTTGTCTGCCTCGTCATCGCGCGTTCCCCGACGTCTCTATGTCGCCCATTGATTGGCATGCTCCTCCTTGAGTTGGGAGATCGGTGGAAGAGTGGTTTAGCGCTCAGCAGCTCGGAGCACGTGGAGCGAAAGCTCGCGCTGCAGAACGCAGGATCCTGGGTTCAATACCAACCCCTGCCCGTTTCGATCTGGATGTGCATCGTACTGGTGTGCGGTCGTGCACCACCTCTGCGTGGTGCACGTTAAAGATTCCAGGCTTACGGTTGTACTGCGATGGGTCAATTTCTCTACAGCGAGTGACTCGTCGCAACTTTGAAAAGGCTGACCAACTACACGCTGTATAAATATCCACACAACCCCCAATTATTCCCCCTTGAGTTCCATTGCGCTGAAGACGCATTTGTAACACTTGATCGCCGTCTGCTTACATATACTGTTTGCTATCATGGCGTCCTCACCAAGCAAATCGACGGTTCCGCAGTTTTTACACGCTTTTCGCGAGTCGTAAAAAAACCTGTGTCTCGCTCGCCTTTCCACTCCCGCTAGTCGTGTTCCTTGGGACATATCATTCTTTTTCGCGCCTTCCTTTCTGTAGTTTACGTGTGTGTTATAGATTTACAGCCTTGCCTAACTTTCATTGTGTTGGCTTAACAACGTCGTCCTTGTCTGGGGTAAAGTGGGCATGCGCTCGCGTATACCTTGAGTGCATGACGAAACAATTTATGCGTCCATATCAATTTTTAACAATTGAGACGAAGAGTTGCGAGCATGGCGTGCCGACTGCCCCCCCCCCCCCCCCCTACATGACGTGGAGCGTGCGCCTAAAATGTAACTTTGACTGCATTTATTTTATTAATTTTCAAGACAGGCCGAACCAGCTGGTAACCTTTGTTCGGTCGTACGTGAACGTCAAGCACCCCTGTTTTGCTTTTTTTTTCTTGCGTTTTTTTTCTATTTTTCAGTTAGTCAGTTGTCATATTCGGATTGACCGATTTAAGTGTGGTAGATCTACCGAATTTACTCGAGTAATAGCCGCACTATTAAGGAACAAGGCCCTTGCGCCTGCTTTCCAACAGAACACATATACAGTCAATCATTGCGTTGGGCATGAATAACATAGCGAATAACAAGATCGAGAACACGATTTTCCATACAGCTACAATCTTCATAGGTGATATCTTCGCACGAAGACGTTATCTCTGTCCTGCAAACAGCTCCAATCATGCTGTCGAAAGTGGTGATTGGCAGTCTGCGTGCTCCGCGGAAAAACGAACCCTCAGGTTTTCTTCATAAAGAGTGCGGCTATCACTCGAGTAAATACGGTAAATAGGTAATAAAGAACTGCGAAGCTATCGCCCATGTATTTTTCTCTTTGTTATGTGATTTGACGGTATTTCTAAATTGTTTTTGTGATGCGAATTACAAACAAAAAATCAAACTCGTGCGGGACTGTGATGCATTAGAATGTTTTGAAGAAAAATCAAACACGAGAGTTTTATATTAATTAGGCAGAGTTTATTCCAAAGGACGGCGGTAGTTATTTGTTTATAGTGACTGGCAGATTAATACATCCGGGTCGGGGCTTATCATATTCAAGATTATTGCTTCAAACTTTTTTGATCGGAGTTTTTATCGAGCATGTCCAATCGTTGGCTGCTAATCAATACAATTAAATTCGGGACTCACCATGTCCTCCGTTTCGTAGGCTGGCAGCAAAATGTACAGTCATGTGCATCGACTCAATTTCAACAGCCGGTCTCATGTCCTCGAACGACAATCGCGGAAAAAATTAACCCATTTCTTTATATATGTAGAAACTAAAAGAGTAAATGAGAGAGCGAGGGGCCGTCAGAACACCAAGCTTTGGTTGAAGTGATTGGTGGGTGTCCACTCAATCTTCAAACGCGTTCGAACGCAGAATGCCGGCGTCCGTTGTTTGGCGTTTGCGTTCTAACGCTTTTGATCAGCGACTAGAACCAAAGGCAGCTAGCTTTGCTAGTCCCAATAAACTTTCCGGTCAGTGCTCTGGCGTTCACGCGCGCTCTTATATCTTCCTTTCTATCCATTTCTGCCCGCATACATCGTTTGTAAAAACGGCCTTTGGCAGCTGCCACTTTGATGGAACGTTTTCTAGCTAGGGAGCAAATGCTAGGAATGTTTGTGCTCACGCACCTTCAGCGACAATTAAATAAATCCCCTTCATTTTTTTTTTAAAGTAGCGCAAGGTGCGTCGACGCAAGAGTCACGTGCAACGTGCAGCTTTTGGCAAGAGCATGGCGGTACAACGAAGCATTGAGCTAGATTTCAGACGCCATATTTATCCCTGAAGTGGCGCGCTGCACGTGTCTCGAGTATTTTCACAACAATGAATGGCGCCACTTTTTTAAAGATAGAGGGGCTTTACCATTAAAGCTGAACACGCGCCATCTTCGCTAATGTAATTACAGAAAACGTTGTTCTCGAATATACATTATTGTAATGTTTACAAGTGCGCAGTTCAGCGTGCGATCTCCTCAGCCCTGCACGCGCATGTTCGCTGCTCGGAAATCGAGCAAATCACAGGCCATACTCCCGAACACTGAAAAAAGAACCGGCCTGTAGCCCTTTTATGAAAAGATCAATAGATGTTGGTGCATTCGGTGCGTGCTTCCCCCATTTGCCATAATGGATGTCACTCGCTAATGTACTGTTATTGTTTACCACTGGGCTGTTACTTTTTTTTAAAAACAGAATTTTCTATAGATACTTCCTCCGTTTACAGAAAGACACAGCCCAGACGTAAAACTGCTGCGAGCAGAAGAATTCTCTTTGAAAACGCACAAACGCAACAATCAACGTGTCCTGCAACATTGTTTTATAGTCGGCTACTGCAAACAAATCTGAAGTTCAAACTGCCTCCAGCGTGAGCTTTTATCTTAGGCGTGCCAATTACCGAGTTGTCTATTTCTATGCAGGTTAACAGAAAATAAATCTTGACAGAGGAAATACTGAAAGCATACCATCATTTCGTTCTTTGGTGCGAGATTTTTTAGCCCTTGTAATTATATTTACTATTTGTCTAAAACAAAAATACAGTAGGACAAACTTCTAATAATTGTTTACCGAACGGGGCATGTTCTGGCGACGCTTTTCTTCACGTTGTTTATTTACAGCACCTGTAGATGAGGCAACAGTTTTTCTTCAGTCTAGGATTATTTTAGTTATTACGCAAAGTAATTTAAACTGCGGCTTTTAGCAGCCAGATTTTAATGTCCAAACAAACGGAAATGCATAAAGTGAAACGACCCCCGCGTACACACACCAAGCACCCGGAATAGTTGAATAGGGATCTTTTTACACAATTTAAGACAATGAGCTTAATTCATATAAAGCAGGAGTAATATTGTCATTTGGAATGTAAGTTTCCAGTCCACACCATCGGCGCTCGATCTAATTTAAGCTGTCACTATGTGACACCGAGAGACAAGGGTGCAAACTAGGATCTATGGTAAGCTGTTTTGTACTCTGTTTTAAATCTACTCTGGGCTTTTAAATAATATATATATATATATATATATATATATATATATATTGTACAATTTCATTTCGGATTATGTGTTCTAGATTATATAGCATACATATATATTGTCTTATTTGACATCGGGAGATACTTAAGTACCGCCTGGCAAATTATGAGTTTTACGGTGTAATCTGCGTCACCAAACCGATACAAAATAACGTAATACCATACCTTCAGAAAGGATTAACAGCATAATCGCGGAAAAGATGAAAGGGTGCAAAATAGCACTCATTGCGACGGCCGTAGGTTTCTGGTTTTTGAATAAATAACGCTTTGCGGGCGCTTATATTGGGTGAAGAAAACATAAATACCAATATAACGGAAAGCCTATAGCATATAGGTCAGCTCTCCGACTCCAGAGAAGTGAAAAAAAAGGTCAAATACGTCAGAAGAAACAGCACAGCTGCACTTAGATGTTTGCGAAATTGAAGGTTTCATGATTTTTTTCTTGAAGTCTGCGATATTGACCCTTTAAGATCATCATAAATTTTGCTTCAAGCCTAGGTTTTGAGGTGAAGAAACATTATAAGGGTGATTGAATTGCAAAGTCGAACACGCTTGTTGGTGTGGGTATTTTAATTAGCCTAAAAATGTATGTTGAGCTCAATTCCGCAAAAAAAACAAAAAAACACTAATTTTTAGCAGCGTTATTTCGCTCCAAAAAAAAATACTGCCAAGCAAGGTGAAATGCTACGTTTAGGCTGCTAGACTTTTGTACCTAGTTCAGTTGGTTATGATAAATAGGTGAAAAAAAATTCTCACAGTAATTTTTTTATATGTATGACGCATGGCCTATTGTTCTGATTTAAATTAAGCTAGTTTGCCATATTTATGTAAAAAGAATGGCAAACATCGCTTTTTTTTTTTTAAATGGTGGGACATATTTGGAGTCTTGTATCTTAGTGTGCATTATACAATTGGCTTATTAAATACCATATACAAGTAGGCCTGCACATGAAATACCGACGGGTACCACTTTAGTTTAATTGGTTTTTATGGCATAATTTATATATTTTTGTCAAAAAGTAAATTTAGTAATATTTTGAGGACCCGTTAATCAGCAAAATACCCGTATTTATTTATTTTAAATTTTTATATTGTTTATAATAACGTTAACTTCTTGCGCGTATAACCAAATGTACCCGCTTGTACTATTTGTTTGTAGAAGTGTTGATACACACACAAATCGGCGAAAGGGTAGTTTTGCAAGTTTGTGTTACGGGGACGTTTCATAGCCTTAAAATGCTAAGGGGAAGGGGGTCGGACGTGCTTTGGAAGAGGAAGGGGCGACAGGAATTGGCAATGGAGAGGGGGAGGGGATGTAGTTACGTGGACGTGCTCCCGTTAGGAAGAAAATGTGTCCCTTATCCTCTACCCCACTGCTGTAGCAACGCCTCTGCGGCGCAGATATGCACTTTTTTGTTGGGGAAGGGGGGGGGGGGGGGGGGCGCCGTATCATTTTAATCAGGACACTTGAGTCGGTCTCAAAAATTTTTTTTTAATCTTAGTTTGCATATATAATATATCTTTATCGCTCATTTTGTCTGTATTAAAAGCCATGAGAAGAGATCTGACATCGGCAGTCCTTCGGTGGAGCATATATTTCAGTCCTCTGCTCGAGATTTTACATTCGAAGTTGCTTGTGTCAAGCCTTATTAATGAATATTGGTCACGAAATTGATTAAGTCTCCTTACGATGAGCGGAATAAAAATGAAGTTATATTTAAACTAACGTGTTTCCTTTTAGAAAAACACCTCGACGCGGATCTGCTGAGGACAGCCTCGCCCCTTCACAGCGCTGCTGCAATGAGGTACACTAACGTGCTTCAGCGAGAATAGATTCGTACGCCTGGCTGAAAACTCTGCTTGAAGTACCAGTAAGTTGAGCTCAATTTTGCGTTCAATTATAGTTTCCAGTCCTGATATGTTCAGAGACGCTAAGGAAGGAATTTCTGGTGGCGGACTAAACACGACACTCAAGGAGATTCCCGTCGTCGCGTAGACCAGAAGTCTCCAAACATTTTGGTTAAAAGGCTGCATTAGCGACCTGTCGCACACTCGAGGGCCAACAAAAAGTAATTATAAACGAAAAAGACAACAACAACAACATAGATAAGCACTTAAAATTACAAATGAATGTTTGAGCACATATAAGTACATATCATTCACATCGCAGTTTAATATTTAGCTAGTTATGAAATTACATAGAACTAGTGATAAAGAAAACTCACTAGGCATCAATCAAAGCGCACGGGAACTTCGACTAATGAGAATGATAACACTAATGCTGACAATACGCAATAATTGTGAAAGAGGACACTAAATAAGCGCAATGTACATTAAAACGAATTGGAATTTTAGCACAGTTACGCAGACATGCAGGAGGGGAGTAAGAATGGTAATGCTAGTGATGACAATGTTCAATTAATAATAGTCGAAATGTCCGTGTTAAGTTGCAGTTTCTCTCGTTATTTTTGGTACCTTAGCTTGCGCATTTCGAGCGCGCTGATGCGCCGTTTCTTTACGCACAAACCTTTTCGCTTTGCTAGCAGAGGGCTTGCTGAAAACGGGCCGCGTGCCGGGCTTCACTGGAAAGACCGCGGTCATTCAGAGGGCTGTCGGAAGACTTTCGCGGGCCGGGGTGTGGAAACCCCTGGCAAAGACCAGCACGAGTCCGTGACGTCACGCCGCTACAGTGGCGCTGCTAATTACAGGGCGAACATTCCCGTAAAGTGGAGCGTACGCTCCTCCACTTCACAAGAATCTCACTCCTGCACACGCGCAATGCCCACACCTTGTGTGGGAGCGCCGCGTTTACCCAAACTACGAGTATGCTCATTTGTAAACAGCGAGTTGGTCTATAACAGAAAATTCCGACAGTCAGAGCTGTCAAGAAAGTAAGACAAACTAGACGTCACATTCAGTTGAAATGATTTTGGGGAATTAGCTACTGCCTATTGGCGACGAGATGTTTTGGTGGCGCCACCTTGCGGGCACCTTCCTGTGACGGAGCCCACAGAATGCGAGCAGACGACGCGCTATGTCAAAGCACCGAGTGGCTGTGTTAGTTCGCATCGATGCCGATCAAAAGCTGTTTATTTAGTAGAGAAACGTGTATGACGAGAAGAACAGAAATGTTCAAAAATTCTTAAATTGTCGATCATGGCCCGGCAAAATCAGGCGATTGATTAATTTATTCTACCCACTTTTTACTAAGAATTGTTTACAAATTTAAAATCGCTCGCTGAGAAGCGCATCACGCATTATACGTATTTGGGTCCGCAAAATTATACATAAAAATGATAGGAATTCATAGCATGTGTACACGTAAGTTTTTTGAAACGCTGAAGTGTCACCGACTTACTAGAATTAAGACTTCGATCGCGAAGACGTCTCGAACGTTTCCCATCGACTGGGTGAATAAGGAATGATTTAGCTGAATCGACTCCGGAAGCCAGCCACCACTTCTTCCTGCAAGTTATCTTTTTCAAACATGTTTGTGTACTGGTTTACAAAATTTAAAAAGGAATCAACTTCGAACTAATTAGAGACCAGCACTCACAAAACACATTGAAATCAACAGGAGACACGGAGTCGCTTTCACCGAATTGCTTACTATACAGGCGAAAGGTTCTCGAATTTCGCTTTCCTATTTTAAATTTGATGAAACAATCCTTTCTCAGTTTTATTTTGTCCGAATCTTAATAAACAAAAATACACCATATACGACCTGGAGGCTGATGTAGCGGGTAAAGCGCAGGATATTCTATTTTCATCATCCAGCTTTTTTTACTGGGCACATCACCATCCGAGCGCTCCGACACCTCAGCGCCAAAAGTGTTTGTTAGCACGACTACGCGCGCCACGGTTTCAAGGTTTGGTAAAATTTCCTACTAGAAATATCACTTCACCAAATAAACACAACGCGTGAAATAGGCTTTGCGCTCGTTACCCAAATAGCGCAGGAAGCAAGGTGACGAACCGAGGGATCCAAGATCTGCGCTGTCTGTCCCAGTCTGTCCTACCCGCGACATCAGAAACGATGATGATGATAGGTACAGAAGTGACCCCTGTTGGTCGCGCACGCCGCCAATAAAGCCCCAAACACATGAGGCGTTTTTCAAGCGGCGCGTCGGTTTGTCCCAGCGTCGGAGCGCGTCACTAGATACCAAACACAACAGTGCGATGGGCGTGAGCTCCGATGTGTATACCCCGGCCAGACCTCGACGTCGCGCCGGAAGCGGCTTTCCAGGCAACATTCAATCCGATTTACGTGGGGCGAAAATGCAGGAAGTGAGGCCGCGTGGGCCCTACGCGCCCTCTGGAATGATCTGGAACATCCGAGTCAGTCGCCATGCATGCAGATGCGTGTAGCAAGGTCTACGACAGTCTTGGGATCGAGAGGAAATATCTATGACGTAAAATTTGAAGGAAATGTGTCTAAGCTCTAAATAAAACTTATATGTGCAGCATTAATACACTGTAAACAGGTGGTTATCACCGGTCTTTCGATATTTTAGGCCTAGTCGGTCAGACGACATGCGCAGCGCCAGACCGACGTTGGCTGGCTTGATTTCCCATAGGGCTGATCGCTCTGTTTCTACTTAATCTCGGGGGACGCGGAGAGGGCCCGGCTGTGACAAAACTCTCGAACAAGCCGTCCATATTGTTGGGCCTTCAAACAAAACAAAACAGCGGAGAGTGCTCAGCTTATTGCCCTACTTAGCGTGTGGTGACCTGTGGCTCAATGTGTGTTAGGGTTTTGCAAAGTCGATCCTGAGTAGGGAGTAATGCCAGATTCAGATACTTACTTTTATCAGCGTCACGGTAATTCCAGATTATTTCCTGAAGCACCAAAATTCTTGCTCTGTAAGTGGACACAACTTCTTACTCACTTTGATGCGTGAAAATCGGTATTTTATGGTGTTTAGGTAAGGCTAGCCTCTAAGTATTTGACTTGGCCACTGAGTACTGCACAAGATCAATCATCCTTGTTTTATTCAGATTCCAGATATAAAACATGTCTTGAACGTCATTAAGGATTGCAAGAACAAAGCCGTAATCAGAATATACATAATAAAGTCTGTTTGGAAGACCTAACTAATGTTTCTGAAAGAGAAAGCGATTATTACATTTCAATCGCCACGCTTAAAATGAATAAGGATCAACTCAAAGCAAACAGCATGTGCCTAAGTGCGCTGTACCAACCTCTGTCTGTTTATTTGCTCGCTCAAGGGTGAAATAGCAAGGCAAAAACTGATTTCCACGGGCCTTTTACAAATCTGACTTCTTTAGATTCTTGGTGAGGTGTTTCATAAGAGGAAAACATTCATTCTGATATATCTTCTTTTTATATAGGCCATCGTATTGAGACTGGATCAAATTTGTGAACGTTAATCATTGTTAAAACATGACACACGTTCGAGGGGGAAATGCTGGAGTAGCTAGCGGTGTGGAAAGCTAGCGACGACACTAGGTCTAGCGCTTGTAGATATCATCTGGCGTTTACAACCGTTAGGCTTCAGTCGGTGCACTTTTCGGGAGGAAACTTACTTGGCAAACCGAAGAACGAAGACAAGATGAAGGATCAACAATAGTATATAATACTAAACTAAGATCAACAACAATACGCATTCCTACTGAAGTGATTTGACTTATATATTAATAATATTAATATTATAATTAACATTATGCTTTGTTAATAACGCCAGAACAACGGAGGGGTAGAGGCAGACATTCTTTTTTAATGGTGGCACGTCGCCCCTCTCCGCCAACATTTTCAATAAGATGTCAGACCTAGGCCTCTGGACAATTGGCTAGACCAATGGGTCATCAGAACACCACAAAACAATCCTCGATTTACTTGTGGATTACACAAGTAAATCGCCATCACCTCATCAAGTCCTGAAGTAATCAACTATTCCAACCACTCTAGCTCATTAAGCCTCGGGATAACTCGGCTAAGGCTGGCAATTTCTTGATAGATATATATATATATGCATGCTTTAGCTCACTCACTTCGTCGCCACTTCACCTCCCAAACTCGCACTTGATATTTTAAGGCTAGAAAATTTTGCCTTAAACCCATATTGTGAAACTATCCTTTGGCGAATTCGGGTGCATGATGGTTGTTTAATCACTTCTATAGAAACTACAAAAAAAAAGGAAAACTTTTATTATGAGCGAAAGTATGGTAAGGGTGCAGGCGAGCTGGTGAATATTGACCATGTTTAATTCACCTGAGACTGGGGAGAGGAGAAGCAACAAAACGTAGAAGAGACAAAAAATTGACTCTACGACGTCTGAAACTCAGCTAACACCTTTATTTTGTCCACGTCCTTATAAGTCTTAATCTCGAGGTTATCACCACCAAAACAAATGGATGAAGTCTATGTAGTTCAAGCGCCACGGTCTCCATCACACACTGTAATATTGTGGAAAAGCGTACATGTAGACGCGATAAGGTAACATCCATCCTCCTTCAAACTCAAACAAAAGAATCTCTCGGCCCCT